>JBBPBX010084799.1:0-15229 GCA_038048925.1 Garcialebias charrua
TTAACAATCAAACTTTATGGATCTGAATCAGTCTAATGAATCACTAAAGTAACCTGGTTCACTTTATGGATCTGGGTCAGTCTAATGAATCACTAAAGTAACTCGGTTCACTTGAGTCGTTCTCTCTTTGTTTGTTTTGGATCAGCACAGAGAGTAAGAAGTAACTCCTTTATCTTCCAGAAAACTGCTACTAACTTGTAACAAAGTCACTGGAGAGAAAGAATAAAGACACAAACCTAAAAGATGCAGTTGATGGTTGGGACTGAAAACAGCATCTAACATGTGTCTTGCTCCGTTTGTTCCTGAGCTGCAGCTCTACTTCCAAAATCCTCAGACTTTTCTTCTTCCTCTGCTTCCAGCTGTTTGAGCCGCTGTCTCCACATCTGTTCACTTCCGGTCAGCAACATTTACAGATGTTACAGCTCAATTTAACGTTCACTTCAACTCATTTGAGCAGCAGTCGAGAGAAAAGACCTTCAGCTCGTAGCTACGGAGCAGAACAACAAACACTGACGTCACAACTGAGCAACTTCCGGTGCAACGTCACTTCCGTTAGTCAGAGTCAGAGAGTATATGGCAAGCCCTTTTAACATTAAATCGGATTCAGGGCACTTCAATTCCAGATATCTGAAATTGAATTATGACTAGTCATAATAGCTATTTAAGATATCTTGAATTACATTCTGACTAGTCAAAATGACGTCAGATTTTCCATTGAGTTGAATGGAGGCTTCAATTTAAGATATCTTGAAATGAATTTTGACTAGTCGTAAATACAATTCTAGATATCTCTAATTTAATTTTGACTAGTCATAATTAGCTTTCAAGATATCTCGATCTTAGTTCTGACTAGTCATAATTACAATTACAGATATCTTTAATTACGTCATCATTTAAGATATCTTAAATGTATTTATGACTAGTCAAAATGTATTTATGACTAGTCAAAATGTAATTCAAGATATCTTAAATAGCTATTATGACTAGTCATAAATCAATTTCAGATATCTAGAACTGTACTTATGACTAGTCAAAATTCCTTTTAAGATATCTTTAAATGAATTCAAGATATCTTAAATATTTTATCATGTAGACGGCGTTTCTGTTGAGATTAGTCACGTGAGGTATTGTGCGCTCTCACGTACGTCATCAACGAGGGACTATTTAAGTAGTGGTATTAACGCAGCTGTGTTGATTGGAGTGGATGGGAGTCTGTATGTAACCGATGGCTTTCCTACATGAAATAAACCTCCTAAACTAAAAGCTGGATCTTGAACCATTTTTTGTCCGACCTATCCTGCCCTGAGATGACGAACCGAACAGGTTATGGGCCCAGAGGGGACAAGGAAGGTCGCTGGCAAAGATTATGCTTCGACGGAGACGAACGGAACTACGAGCTGTGGGAAACGAAGTTCCTGGGACACCTCCGGCTACAAGGTCTGAAGAATACTATTCTACTAAAAGTCGAACCAGATGCGGAGGTAGAGGAGGATGACGCAGTGAAAAATGAGATGGCTTATGCAGAGCTAATACAGTTTCTCGACGACAAAAGTTTGTCTCTGATTATGAGAGAGGCAGCAGACGACGGCAGGAAAGCCTTACAAATCCTGCGAGACCATTATGCGGGCAGAGGAAAACCGCGAGTAATCAGCCTCTATACAGAACTGACATCCCTCCAGAAAATGGCAAGTGAAACTGTCACAGACTTTATTATAAGAGCTGAAACGGCAATTACTGCTCTGAGAAACGCAGGAGAAACACTGAGTGATGGACTTCTGGTCGCCATGGTGTTAAAAGGTCTACCAGAACCTTATAAACCATTTGTAGTCCACATCACACAGAGCAGCGACGACCAACTAACATTTGCTGAGTTTAAAGTGAAGCTGAGAAGCTACGAAAGCACTGTAAACTTTAATACGAATGTGGACAAGGATGATGTGATGACAGCAAGTGGCTACAGGAGCGGAGCAGAGCGAAGACAAGGAGGAAACGAACTCATCTGTTACAGCTGTGGACTGGGGGGACACAGAGCAAGGCAGTGTCCGAAGAATAAAACACAGCGACAGTGGTGCCGTATGTGTAAGAGTCCACGTCATGCTGAGAGTAACTGTTGGCGAAAGAAGATGGAGAATGTGAACCAAGCGACCGATGAAGTGGAGGATGATCACTCATTCGCATTCAAGACAAACGACGCACAGATCAGCGGACGGAAACAGAGAGGCCTGATGGTGGACACCGGAGCGACCTCACACATCATCACTGATGTTAACAGGTTCAAACGCTGGGATGACACGTTTGAACCAGAACAACACTTCATCGAGCTCGCTGACGGGACAAGGACGAATGGTGTGGCGGTGAAGAGAGGTGACGCGGAGGTCTGGCTGCGGGACACACAAGGACGAAGGGTGAAGGTGGAGATCAAACGGGCGTTATACGTCCCAACGTACCCACAAGACATCTTTTCTGTGAAGGCACTGGCGGCCGCCACTAGAGGGCGCTAGGGGCGCCGCTCCTCCTTGGAACTGCAGCTTTTCTTCTTCACCATTTGAATATTTTTTTTTTTTTTTTTTATAAAAGTGAAATAATAAAATAAAAATATTTCGAAATGCATGCATATATGTTTTTAGTTGTGTAGGATAAATATTTTATGAGTAATGATTGTTTTGTTTGTTTCAAAAAACGTTTTCTGATTGTGAGTGACGTACTTCCGGTTTCCCCGCTCGGCGCCGCCTGGGGGCTTTTCCCATGCTTTTCCATTGAATCTAATTATAACTATCCGCCGCTAGCGGCCGTAGTTTATGTCCCATCAGTACAAAACTTTTGGACTGTACAGGTCGCATTTTCCCCCGCCCTCGAGCCTGGACTGTCTCTTATGCCACGGATCGACAGCACTTCCGGTTCGAGCCGAGGAGGGGGGGAGCGGGGGATTCCCTCTGTTTACAGTCAGACCTGATCATCACACGGACAACTAGCGAGTAGCGACGTTGAAACAGCAGTAATTATTAATGGTGCCTCTACACAGGTAAGCAAGTAATAATCGGTCTTTTGCACGTGACGTCACGGCTCGTGTCACGTGGGTACCGGGCGCCATGTTGGTTGTGTCGACGTCGTGATCATTACTGATAGCATAGCAGATCTGAGTTAGCTTTAGTTCCATTGTGCTTTTTATTCCAAAATGCGTGTTTGTTCACTGCATTTTCATAAAGGTAAGCTGATTGTTTGTTTATTTTATGCTTTGTTTCTCTGTCCTGTGATGATATTGATGACAGACAAACACATTTATTATTATTATTATATTTAGCTGTCTTCTCCTTTTCCACCTCAACCTTAGTCACCAGTGACACCCAGTGGCGAACACAAGTTTTTTTTTATCCAGTACTTAAATGTATCCAGTACTTAAATGAACGAATAATGAACTAAAGTAAAGTAAACTTTATTTATATAGCACCTTTGACGGATATAAAATTACAAAGTGCTTTCCAAAAAGATTTAGTAATCCCTACTAAAGGGCTGTTACAATAACCCAACCGAGAAGAAATAAAAGCATGGACAATCATTTCTAATTCTGTTTGAGATAAAATAGCTCGCAGCTTTTAAATGTCCCTTAAATGATAAAAACAGTTGTGAACTAACAGTTTGTGACTAGGTGTGAAAACAGAGCTAAGTCATATTTAGACTATAACTACTGTCTAGGATTTAAAAACTGTCTTGACATATAAAAAAAGTCAAACTCAAAGTCAACTTCATTTTCAAAACTGCAATATGTAAATTGCATTTCTCTCATGACAGCTGTCACCTGTCACTTATCTGTCATCTCTATGTGATTGCACAGGATGAAGACGTTTCTGGCCATCATGTCCTGGAGGAAGCTGAGGTTCAGCTGGAATGCGTTTTCAGATCCTACTGATGAATCTCAATAAATTGCTGAACAGGGGACTGTCACAAATTGTGTCACAATTATATACAATCCTGCAACCTTCTATTGTGTGGCCAGACAGACACACATTGCATAAAGTTATGCCACATGAGCTTGTGCAGTCATTTGGAAATAAGGTTGCTGTGATTATTGATTGCTTTGAATTTTTTTACAGAGAGACCATCTAATGTGACAGTTACTGTAAGTGATTTATGACAATGAAATGAAATAAACATGCAAAAGGTTCAACTGTTGTCAAGATTATTTACACCCACATATAACTAATTTTTGGTGGTTATTAATTGTAACATTTCGTGATGCTAAACAAAGGTTTAAAAAATTTAACATATTAAATATTTCTGGCATAAAAATAAAATTACAAAAGCTTCTCAAATGTTAAAGCCATCTTTATTAAGCTAAGTATGTGCCTCACATTTGACCAGCACCACCTTTCTGAACCCAAACAGCTCAGCTTCTGTTTTCTATTCACAGACGAGCTCATTGTAAACATGTGCTGGTTAATTGGAGTTCTCCTGAATTGACTTTTTCCAAGTAAGTCGGTCTGCTGAAGTAAATAGTAAACTGTATAAGTGAATTTTCTAGAAAGCACATAAGGCAGTTTGTAGAAAACTAAAAATGATTCACAGTGCCCCAAAAACTGAGTTTGTTTCAAAATATAGAAACTGAAGCAGCAGAGGCTTTATTGCACCCATATATTCAGCTCAGAATGCAAATGTTATCTGGCAGAAAATGTGCACATTTTGTAAAAACACTAAGGTTCTGGCTGCAAAACCAGGCCCAAATCATCATTAGTCCACCAGCGTGCTGGACAGCTGCTATAAGGTTTTGTGCTGTGAAGCCACCCGTCCGGCTGCTGCCATTTCAAGGTCTGGACTGCTTGTAGTACGCCGTCTTAATCTGAGACTGAGTGGCACTAGGGGACACATTGAGAACGTCAGGTCGTTTTACTTCTGCTGTAGTCTCTGGTTGTTGTTGACCCTCTCAAAGTGTGAGGAAGTCTCACTTCACCACTCAGCTTCTCTGACCCGGTGCTCGTCGGGATGAAGAGGGCAGTGCAGAAGGTTCTGAGCTGCTGGACGGACCTGAAGGTATCTGAGTGGATACAAACACATCCATCACCTAAAAAAAGACTCAAAATACAGTAAAAATTACTTGTAATACAGACTTCAGAGTAAAATGTTCGAACAGCATATACAATATATTAAGATTAATGTGTTGCTTTGGGGTGTAAATTCTTATACTTAATGTATGGATTACAGGTATATATGTTTATGCAGACACACAAAACTCACATAAATTAATATGTGTGTATAGATGTTTATGTGTATTTAGAAAATGTACACATACAAAATGTACACACACACACATATACAGTATATATATACTGTATTTATTTTTATATATTTAAGTGTGTGTGTGTATATATACATATACACACACATAATATATATATATATAGATAGATGTGTGTGTACATACACACACACACACAACTTGTGTCTTTAAACTAGCTGTGAAGTGACATCTGTATAACTTTGACTAAGATGTTATGTTTAGGGTTTTTTACCTTTGCTGTGACCACCAAATTCGTCAAATGTGTAGGCACTGACACCATTTACAAGATAGAAAATAATATCCATATTTGTTGTTGGTGGAAGTAGCCCTGGTTCGGACGTCCATGCCTTAGCTTAGCTGCTAGCTTAGCTGCTACCTCGTATGGATCTACGTTGTTAATTGACGTCAACTTCGCCATGTAACGGTCTCTGGCTTCCACGTTGAGTTTCTCTCTATACGGCTTCTTCTCATCTTTATATTTACTTTCCATTTTGCTGATGTTATCGCTATGAATAGCACTGTGTTTTCCACGGACTTCCTGTTTAACTGAACGGGTATCTGCGCACACTATCTGCGCATACACCCAAAATGGCGACCGGAAGTGCATTAGTCCCGATCTGCAAAAGACCTATAGGACAAGCAGCACAGAGTCACCAGTATCTGTGGATAGGAAGATGTCGTTAAAAACCTTCAGTAGGGCAGTCTCAGTGCTGTGGAGGGATTTGAAGCCAGACTGGAATAGCTCGGGGATAGCGTGATCCTCCAGGAAGCACTTTAGTTGGGACTCAACTATTTTCTCTAGAAGTTTAGAAACAAATGGGAGTCTGGAGACAGGCCTGAAATTGGATAATACTGACGGGTCGAGGTTTGGTTTTTTCAGGAGGGGTTGAACAGCAGCATGTTTTAATGATTTTGGCACCACACCCGAGGATAGACTGCTATTAACAATAGAGAGAATGGAGGGACCTAGAGTGTGAAAAACCTCCTTTAGAAGCCGAGGGGGGACCACATCGAAGGGGGAGCCAGATGGTTTCAGGCTGCACATGACCTGCTCTAGAGAGGACAGAGAGACTGGTTCAAAATGGTCAAACACAGCAACATAATAATAACAGAGATGAGAAAGTGACCGAGCGCAAGCAGTTTCTTATTTTTTCTTTTGCTTCATTTCACTGAGTCACCGTTTCCTCTTTGGATCAGCATTGATCCATTAATCAACTTCATTTCTATGTTTGAGCAATTCTGCAACAGGTTTTCTTGTTAACCTCATAAAAGCCCTGGAGGAGAGTTACGAGAAGTCACGAATAAAGATTTTATAAAAATGTCAGCGAGAGACAGTAAAAAGAGAAGAGAAATTGGATTGCATAGGAGTGAAATTTGTAGGCTGATGTTTTTTGCCGCGTTCGTTCGTACTTTTATTTATTGGACACATGTCCAATAAATAAATATTTGTACATGTATAATCTTATAAACATCAGTGACTAATTCTATGCAATGAATTGACCAGAGTTGAGCCAACAATACAGTTTCAAAGCACTTCAAGTGTTCAAAAATCAGCTAAAGAAGGAAGCAAATTATTGTCTCAAAGAAAAGGAGGCAACGTGTATCTAAATTTATCCCTCTAACATGTTATCTGTGTATTTACTTACCCAGAGGACATCAATACACGCTTTTATTGCAAATCAGTAAATAAAAAAATAAAAAAATAAAAAAGCAAAAAAGGGCATGATTACTTTTGAAGGTTTTTTATATACAGCTCCAGTTCTGAAAATGAAATATTAAAATAACATTCTTCAAAGGAGAATTATTAAAATCATAACTATCCCATTATCAGTTTATGACATCATCAAAACATCTGAAGAATTTGAAGAAATCTCTGTGTGCAAAAAAAAAAAAAGGCCAAAAGTCACAGATGCCTATGATCTTTGGGCCCTGAGGTGGGGCTGTATTAAATACAAATCCCCTTCATTCATTCATTCAACCTTTATTTAGGCAGGTTAATCCCATTGAGCCTCGAGGACTCATTTACAAGAGAAACCTGTTTTCAACAAAGAATGATGACAACAGCGGGATTTATGTGGTTGTAAAATTGTGCACACAAATATAACAGTGCTGGTTTATGTATACAATTACAAAACTGTACTGTATATCAAAATGTTATTGGAATTTCATCAAATGCATGAAAACACCCTTTTTAACTTTTTTTTCTCCAATAATTCCTGAGCATCACATTTGGACATGCATGTTCTTTAGTGTCCATCATGTATGCTGCAGCACCCTTCACACCCATGCTTCCCGCCGTCTTGATCCAATTTAAACTTCAGGTAGTCCTCGACTTATGACTGCCTCGAGTTACGACGTTTCGTGGTTACGACACGCATCTCCATTAAAAAATATATATATTTATTTTTATTTTTTTTATTTTTAAGCCGTTTCCGGCCGTTTCCGGTTTAGCTGCAGAGGCTACAGCTTGCCCTGTACTCTCTAAAAAAGCTAAGTCTGGTCCTCTGGACATTCAAAAAACAAAACAAAACTTGTTGGACCAAGCTGGACAGGCAGCAGCTGTGGAAAAGTAGCTGTTTTATGGACGGCGGTTTTACAACGTAAACAAATGCAGAATCGGAGGAGGGAGGGAGGAACAGAGGAAAGGCTTCACCAGCAGTCCAGAGTAGGAAATTAACTCTTTTTTCCCTTCATTATGGCTTTGAAATGTATGTGTTTTTTTTTACAATTATGTAGGGTACCGTGTTAGGATAGGCTAAGTGCTTGGTAAAATACAGTCTGTACGTATAAGGTGCAGTTCGGACGTATGTTTCGAGTTACGTCAAAATTCGAGATACGACGGAGCGTAGGAACGGAACTCCGTCGTAACTCGAGGACTACCTGTATTTTTTTTAATGAAGGCAGTCAAAGAGTCATCTGCAACAGGTATGATAATAGCTGTTCACATTTTCACATAACCCAACTTTAAAAAGACTAAATGATCTCTTTATTATGACCAGATCCCACTTGAAACGTAAAATCTCATCTTGCAGCATCCATCAGAGCTAATGTACTAAAATAAGTCAGAATTGTTAAAATAAATTTTAAATATGAAAACAGTGATTTTAATTTCATATGATGATTGCAGTCCTCAAAAAGAATTCAGAATAAACTCAGTCCAAAGATTGAACAGACTTAAATTGTTGTAATGATGTTAGTGTTTACAGGTTGTGGAAAATCATATGAGTTTTGTTGAAGGTTCTAAAGTGTATCCGTTTCTGAACTGGCTCCCACATCAACATGTTGATAAAAAGATTGTCTTAAAATTTGTGTATGAGTCAATATGACAAATTTGGAGTCTGATCTGGCAAAACTTTGAATAAATTGACTGCTTGGCAAAATATCTCAGTAAGCTGTAAAAAAAACAAGTAAACGAGAGTGAAGTGAACATTGGGAATCCAGATTGTGATCTAATATGTGACAGAGTGCAGTCTGCTATTATGAACTTTCAATTCAATTCAGTTTACAGTATTTCTATGGCACCAATTCAAAACAAAGTTGTCTCAGGGTACTGAACAAAAACATTCACATACTGTACATAGAAAAGCCAATTAGTAAAGTTCTCTAAGGAATTAATCAGTGTTTCAATTAATGAATTAATCAGTGTTTTGTTGTTGTTTGTTTTGTTTGTTTTTTCCACACACCATCTACCATCTGCATTGTGCATGCAGCAGATAAATGAAATACAATTGCAAAATGGTTCTGGGAACACATTTGAATGGCTAGGTGGGAACACTGCTGACCACCTGATCAGATTACTTGAAACAAATATAAAGTTTAGTATAAGTGGAATAAAACTGTGGAATAATTTGAATATTGAATTTAGGCAATGTCCAAACATAAAACTATTCAAATTATCATATAAACATATGATTATTGTTAGAAATAATATTTATGCTGTCGGGTGTTGTCCTGGACTATGGGGGGGTTGGGGGCCTGGGGGGTTGCCGTGGGCGGGGCTGGTGCTGCGCCCTCCGGGGCTGTTTGGACTCGGGTATCCTGTCCTGTCGGCTGGACGCAGGTTGGGCCAGATCTTGGATGTTGGCTCCTCTCCGCCCAAGAATGAATGGGTCTACCTCCTGGGTTTGGGTGTGGGCTGCCCCATGTAGGGGGCAGGTACATGTCTTGGACCTGGGGGGTATAGAGTGTGTATCGGGAATACAAATGGAATGTGTCATTATTGTGTGTCTTTGAGTGAGTGAGGGTGAGGATGAGGGTGGGTCTGTGTGATTGTGTCTGTGTATGAATGGCTATTTGTCAGGCCGGGACTTAAGGCTCCAGTAGACCTCAGCGTCCTGGCTTTACGCCACTCTACGCGCGCATTCTGTGCGCACGCGTTCGCTGGCACAGCTCTGCTTTCTTTCTCACGTTAAATGCTCGCATTTTTGCTCCAAATCCTTGTTGTAATGTGAGCAGCTGCGCGCAGAGGGGACAAACTGAGGTCGCTGATTGGTCACTTGCTGACACGCCTACTGAAATGATTGACAGCTCGAGCAGGACAACCAGCTGGCTTCAGCTGTGGTCGCTCGGCTGCAGCCGTTGCGGTCTTTCTAACTTTATATGTTAATAAAAACTAATAAAAAGTGGAGAAAAAAAACAGGGAGCGCTTTTCCTGCAGCCCACAGCCCACCAGGAAATATTTAAAACCTCCCGCAGCCAGGTAGGACATGAATTCATTCATTTCAGTCATGGAGTGAACGGAGGATTAAGCTTTTACTTGACTTTTGGCAAAAAAACAAAACAAAAGTCCTGATCAGCGATAAAGAAGAGGAATTTAATTCATTTGTGTAACATACAAAACAGTCCGGCGCCGGGGAAGTTTATGGTCAGACACCGCGCAAGCGTGCGCGGTCGTAAAAAAAGAGCTTTGCGCGTTCGTGCCCTGAGGGGCTACGCGGGGCTACGCTTTTGCCTCAGCGTACGCACGTCGTACAGAGGCGTACAGGCAGTACGTGCAGGTCTACCGGGGGCTTTAAACTGCCCCCTCTTTGATGCAGCTGGGGCTGCTTGGTGTCGTGCCCCTACCATGCGGCCCCCTAGTGGGGTGTGCCTTTGCCTGCCAGCGTGCTTGGGGGCCTTGGTGTCGGGGGCTGGGCGCTTGGGCGTGTGTCGGCTCGGCCTGGTGGCTGCCTGGTATGGCTCGGGTCCTCTGGTCCTGTTGGGCCTGGGCCTGGGGGGTGTGCGTCCTCAGTGCCCGGGCCTTGGTGCCTAGGCCTGGGGCTGCATCGGTGCAGCAGGGGCCTGTGAGTATGTTGCTGTTGGCCCCGGGGGGTCATTGTGTGTAGTCGCTGGTGGGGCTCTTCTGGTTCTCCCCTATGGTCGGATCAGGGGTGTGGGTGAGTGGTTCGTCCTATTTGGGTAGCCCTGGGGGCTCCGCGGTCGGGGTCCCTCTTGGGGTCTTGGGCTCTGGTCTCCCCTTTGGCTGCCTCGCGTCTTGGGGGTCGGATCTCTGATGCTTCACGGTCACTATTGAATGTTCTATTAGAGAAGCCTTATACACTTATGCATGCTCACAACCACACACAAATACTGTAGATGCAGGGATGCACATGCAGGTATTGTATGTAGTATGTAGATGTGTATGTGAATGCATGCATATGTATGTACCGTATACAGTATATATGTAGGTATAGGTATATATATATATATTTATACCTTTATACCTTTAAATCTTTTTTTTTTTCATTCTATATATGTTTTGGAATTGTTTCTTTTGTGTTTTAAATTTGAAATGAATAAATTAAATACAAATATTTATAGAAATCTACTGCAAAGCCATGAATATTCTAAGTCTTTTATGCATATGTATTTTGTTGCTATGTTCCGTCATGTTCTTTGCAGGTTTACAGACAGCGGTCAGGTGTATTTGCCTTGTGCTCTTTTTGTGTATATTTATTATACTTTGTAGTCTTACTTTCCCTCTTTCCTTTCTTTCTATCCTATTAAAAAAATCATAATGGTGTGAAGAGGATGGCTGTAAGGTGAGAAGGGAGTCCATATATAAAAGGAAAAGAAATAATATTTATTCAATTATTTTTGCTTCTCCACATCGAGAGGAGCCAGTTGAGGTGGCTCGGGCATCTGGTTAGGATGCCTCCTGGACGCCTCCCTGGTGAGGTGTTCCGGGCATGTCCCACCGGGAGGAGACCCAGAGGAAGACCCAGGACACGCTGGAGGGACTATGTTTCTCGGCTGGCCTGGGAACGCCTTGGGATTCCCCCAGAGGAGCTGCTCCAAGTGGCTGGGGAGAGGGAAGTCTGGGCCTCCCTACTTAGGCTGCTACCCCCGCGACCCGACCCCGGATAAGCGGAAGAAGATGGATGGATGGATGGATGGATGGATTATTTTTGGTGTTTTTCTTATTGATGCTAATTTTGTTTTTTGGTGAAGTGAAAGAAATAATATGTTAATCTACTGTAGTAAAACGTAGATACTATATTGATGGGTTAACTATTAATTACGAGTTTAGTTGTTATATGTATGGATTATACATGTAATAAATGTAAGATATGCACTGTATTTTCCGGCCTATAAGTCACAGTTTTTTTGCATAATTTACATGCCCTGCGACTTAAAGGCTGGTGCGACATATTTATGGATTTTTTCCCCCATACTTATAAACCAAATTTTGGCTGAGATATGACCGTTTTCATTCATTCTGACTGAAAAAATAAAAATAAAAATTAGGCATTACCACTTTCAGCCACTTGGTGGCAGCAGAGTAGTAGTAGCAGTAAAGCATGCTATTGTATCATGTAATAGGACTTTCCTTCCTGCACAAGATTAACACTTAAAACAATTATTTGTTTGCTGAAAATTATAGCAAAGATGTGTCTTAGCTGAACTTTTTCTTAATAAATGAACGTAATTGTGAAATGAGGTGGATTTAAAAATTAGTTTAGCTATGTGCAAAACCTGCACTTGCACGGGTGGGAACACTGCATTTCTTTAAAATTTAGCAAGATAAACACCTAAAAAAAATATTGTTTGCTGAAAATTATAGCAAAAGTGTTTCTGAGCTGAACTTTTCCTTAATAAATTAATAATAATAATAATAATGAATTCAATTTATAACGCGCTTTTCATTAGTGAAAATCTCAAAGCGCTACACACATTGAATGCTACACACATTCATACACCGGTAGCGGCAGACTACCATGCAAGGTGCTTTCCAGTCCTACCGGGAGCAACTCGGGGTTAAGTGTCTTGCCCAAGGACACAACAACACATGGTGTGGGGAACCGGGATTCGAACCGCCAACCTTCCGATCGGGGGACGACTGCCATTACCACTACGCCACGGCCGCCCATATAATGGTCAAATCAATTTTCTCTCGATTTTCAAATCCCGGTTAAAAACTCACTACTACTCCATCGCTTTCAATGCCAGCTGATTTGTATTGGATCGTTTTATTTATGATCTGCAATGTTTTTGTTTTTCGTGTTGTACTTCATTGTCTGTGTTGCCTGTTGCGTGTTTGTTTGTCCAGCACTTTGGTGTGGACTTGTTCCTGTTGAAAGTGCTTTATAAATAAAATGGTATGGTATGGTATGGTAAATCAGCTGAATTTAAATCGTTTCACTACAGCGGCTCAACAAAACGTGCATGCGCAGCAACAGACATGCAGTGCAGAGCAAACAGACCTGCAGAGCAGCCAAACAGATCTACATCTCTTTTAAATAAAAAAAATGAACACCTAAAAAAAGATATATGTTAGCTGACATTATAGGGAAAGTGTGTCTCAGTTTAACTTTTCTTAATAAATGCACTTTGACGGTTAAAACATGGTAAAATGACGCAGATAAAATAAAGCGGCTTTAAAATTACTACACGCCCACCCGCCCATAACGATGACAGAAACAGCTATTTATTTTATGGTTTTTATTCAAACCCATTGAACTCTTCGTCTTCTGTGTCGCTAGCAAAGAGTTCTGCCAACGACTGAGGAAGGTGATTCAGCGCTGATGTGTCCTCTTCCTCGCCGGGTCTGTCCGAGTTCTTGTCCACGTCAGTTCCAGCTCCAGCTGCTCCAGCGATCCCAGCCTTTCTTATCCCCAACATGATGGTCTGTTTGGTCACAGAGGTCCACCACGCTTTGTCGATCCATTGGAGGACTTGCTGAAAGGTGGAGTGTCGCATCCGTCCTGTGGCTGTAAAACTATGGTCCCCTTCCACCATCCACTCCTCCCAGAGAGGGCGCAGAGCTGCTTTAAAGCTGCGGTTCATCGAGATGTCCAGCGGCTGAAGGACTTTCGTTAAACCTCCAGGGATGATGGCAGGAATCGTGTAGCGCGCTTTAATCTTCTCCGTGAATTGCGGCGTGATGTGGACGCGCATACTGTCCATCACCAGCAGGGCCTTCTTTGTGTTAAAAATTTCATCTGGCTGCTTGGTAAAGCATTTAGCCAGCCACACCTCCATCATCTCTCCATCCATCCACCCCTTTTCATTTACCGCCAGAACCACGCGTGGAGGAAACTCCTCTTTGGGCATGGTCTTGTGCTTGAATATGACCATGGGCGGGAGCTTCGTTCCATCAGCACTGCAGGCGAGGACCACGGTAAAATGGGACTTCTCGTGGCCCGTCGTGAGGATGTTCACGCTCTTCTCACCTTTCTCGGCCACACTCCGTCCCATGGGGATGTCGAACGTGAGGGGCACCTCGTCCATAATAATAATATGGTCCGACGAGACGCGGTGCTCCTGTACCTGGTGGTCCACAAAACCGCAGAAGCTGGCCACCTTCTCCTCAAAGTCTGCCGGCAGCTTCTGGCACATCGTGGTACGCGCCCTGATTGAATAGAATAGAATATATCTTTATTGACATTGTCATTGCACCGGGGCATAAAACAACGTGATTGATTACGCACATCCGTCTTAAGATAGGGGCGAGTGCACGAAGCCGCAGCAGTCTGAAACCGCGCCGCAACAATCAGATATGGAAAAAGGAATAGACACAAACGGGTAAGAACGTGGTATTCAAAAAAAAGAATCTATCACAATTTGTCAGGAGACACTCCATGATAAAGTCCAAAAAAACTCTACCAGCTTTTAGCACATATTAGACAGGACAAGATGCATTATGACGGCAGACTGGAGGTAAAGTCTGTGAGTAATCAATTCCAGATAAGCACAGTTCGCAGGTCTCAGCCCGGCTCCATCTGAGAACGCACACACAGAGACCTCTGGGGGAAGGGGTGGGGGAGGTTAGTGAGTTCCCTTCAGCTTTCCAGCTCAGGAGAAGATTTGTAGACAGCCTTCAGTTCAAGGCTGCACAGAGACCAGATTAGATTAGTTGCTTTATTTTTCAGTCAGGCCACAGTGTGCTTTTACTGCAGTCTTAAGTCCAGGTGCTGTTTCTGGGTCCAAATTGCCGAATCGAGAGAGGTTCCGAGCTACAAGATCCTTCCGTATGTGCCCTGTTTGAATCCGGACGGCTGTAAACGAGTTCCACACACCGCAGGTCCGCGGCAGCCACCGCTTCTCCCACCGTGCGGTTCAGCCCGCACAACAGCTGGGAAGGTCATCATAGCCTGGATCAAAGCATTTTCGCTGAGCGGAAGTCTCGCCAGCACGCCGATCGCGGCGGTCCTCCTCAGCCTTCAGTGGCAGAAACAGCCACCAGTATCCCAATAATCCACAGAGATTCCACGTCCCCGACAGAAAGAGCGGTCAGTTACATTAGCCTGCTCCTCGAGTCCATAATGTAGCTCACCGCACGCGTGTCGATGGGGCTCCCCGGCTCTCCCTGGCCGGTGCGCTTCGCAGAATTTTTTTTTATCGATAGTATCGATAGATGAAATAGCCCAGAAAACAGTCCACGCACATAAATCCATTCCAAATTGGTTCGAGCGAGCGCTGAAGAGTTACAGACGAGACAAATGCAGAAGCAGGGGGGGAACCAGGGAGGTGTAGGAG
>JBBPBX010084800.1:0-15229 GCA_038048925.1 Garcialebias charrua
GCAATTAACATTGAAGCGGACACATTTCATTATGAACGGTATCAGATTCAAAGTGAACCGTCTTTTAAACTCCACATCATCCTCTATTCCAGGTACAGCTTTATTCCCTGTGTAAACAGAGAGGAGCCTGTCATAAAACACCAGGGGATGTTCACCTGGTTCCTGAAGGACGTTCTTTGCAGCTAAGTGCCTATCAAAGGATGCACCTGTTAGAACGTCCATCTTCCTACTGATTTTCTGTGAAAAATCAAGGACAGTCGGTCTTATATCACAGTGGATAGTCTCACCATGTGATGCCAAGATGTGAAATTAAATAAAAATCAGTGATTTCTAGTAATTTGTCGACCTGTGACAAGGTCAAACAAAACGGCTGTCGTTGTGAGATTTTTTGTGAAAACCAAGACAAAAGAAGCCTCATGTGTGTTATTTTAAACATGCAGTTTAAAAACACAGGGACAGAGATCCAGTTCTGCACAGAATTGATGATAAGAGTGTCAAGGCTTATCAAAAACAGACATGTCTGTATTAAAATCTGTGTAACTGTTCTGCCATCAACATTTGATTATATGTGAAAATCAAACTAAAGTGTGCTGTGAGTACAATATTCTCAAAATGTTTCCCGTTTAAAACAGGAACAGTTAACATGTACAAATTACAGGAAGACTGCGTCTTCTCTAGTAACCAGCAGGGGTCACAGCGCTGGAAGTGAGTTTATCACTTCTGCGACTGTAATTTCTCTATCTGACCGCTTTAGAGGCACTGTTATCACCAGTGAGCGCAGCCGTAGCTTTCAGCCCACACAGACATCCAACACGGATGAAAAGCATCAATCAGACAGATCTAAAGCGTAACGTGATAAGCTCTAGAACCCAGGCTCACAAAAACGAAATCATGTGAGCAAAATCGGTTGAACTGTGAAACATTTTAAACTGCGTTTAAAAGAAATAAGGTCGGTCCTCATAAAACCGGCAAAATCGGCGTCACGTGACCTGGTCACATGGCGATCGGCAGTTCTCAGAGCAACCGGCTCCGTCCACCCACTAAAATCTCAAAAACACCGCGATTAAACAGTCTTTTTAATGACAGTAATGGACAAACAAGCACGGAAACTCGTCTGAGATAAGCTGTGAAGTGAAAGTGACGAGGAGCGGGGCTTCACCCACTGCGCATGCGTCAACACATACAGCGTAATCGACCAATCACAGCGAAGACAGAACTGTAGTTCTAAAACCCAAGTGTTCATGGGAAATTGTGTCTTCCAAACCTAACGCCGCCCACAGGCGACGTGCCGTTCGAGCGGTGCGTTCACGGACCTGCGGTCTTTTGAACTCTAGCGAGGAACGGACTTTTTAACGTCCTAAAACAGTCATAAATACCGCAAAACACCGCGGTCAAGCCAGTCTTCGACGATATCACGCGTATAGAACTCAAACAACACAAATAAACTGTCAGAAAGTGTGCAAAAATGAAACTGACAACCAGAGTCTACAGAAACCAACGTTCTTGAACGCGACACA
The DNA here is from genome assembly GCA_038048925.1 of Garcialebias charrua. Classification (NCBI taxonomy): domain Eukaryota; kingdom Metazoa; phylum Chordata; class Actinopteri; order Cyprinodontiformes; family Rivulidae; genus Garcialebias; species Garcialebias charrua. The sequence continues at coordinate 1,518 of JBBPBX010084800.1, forward strand.
CAATGGACCAATCACAGCGTTTTAAGCAGCCATCTTGTCTCTCGGTACCGTTAGCTTATAGCTCGACCCAAGGTTCTAGACACTTCTTTCACAAAATAAACGTATCTTTACACCGCAGAAAATACTGTCAATGAGCTCAAACACAACCACGCTAGCTCTCACGCCCCCAGGGGAGGCAGCACTCTAACTGTGTACAACAGCGGACTTTACGTCAAACGGAACCGGAACTCGGTCCAAAGCGAAGCGGATTTTTCCCGAACCTCGGCAAACACGTTGTAACAGATTAGGTAAAATGGAGCAGCAAATGTGTGAACAGACCTTCAACAGCAAACCGCAGATGTAATCAAATGAAGCAGTGGTGACACGGCGGTCACAAAATGAACAATGCATGCAGCCTCGTGACACGTAATGAAACGTCTCACAAAAACAAACACTCATTCATCCGCAGCTCCAAAACATACGTCGGAATGTGAAAGAAAAACAATTTTAACGGGAAAATAATCCAGACAATGCCACAATTAGCAACTCCCGGACACTCACCAGCCAAAACTATTCAAAAGCCCAAAACCAGGATGCAAACTAATGCCAACAAACTCCGTAACATCAAGCTACACAAAACAACTTAATAAACGTTCCAGGAACTCGGACGAGCCACCAATTGTAATAGATTAATAATAGTAATAAATGTAGAGTAAGGTATTTAAACACTTACTGATTTACTATTATTGTAGATGCGCAGTTTAGCAGACTTTAATCTTGCACAAACTGCCACCAAAGAGCGAGTTCTTCCTTTTTCCGATACTAAGTTGTTTTTACTGTGATTAGACAAGAAATGTAATTTCACGCTTAGACTTCAATTTATGTTGGTCTACCAAAAAAATAGACCTTTTATTGAAACTATCACAAAAATTACATTAAAACATTTGTATCGATATTAGCTCTGATTTAATAACTACGTTGACAAGAATTCAAATTAAAACAAACAGACAATTAGGAAATTAACTGTTGGCACATTTACTTGACAGATTAAATACTTATGAAAAATAAGAAATAGGAGGAAGAAGATGAAAGCTAAGTTAACTGAAATTAATTATTTGAAATAACCAGAGTGGCACCTTTCCCATACGGATCAGGCTGAGCCTCCGACACGTGCAGCATACAGACAACGCCTCTTTACCTGGTGACGAGACGTCTTGCGAGGTGAGGACTGAGAAGTCTGTGGACACTAACGGACTGTGTGGTCCAGTGAGCGTCCAGAGGACTTCGTGCGTGTATGACTGGGTCAGACGAGCGGGAGCACGCATTCACCGGCAGAAACAGGCCCCAATCGCACTGGTTGGACTTTCAAAGTAAAACTTCAGAAAACAAATTCTTTCAGAAAATGAATGTTGAGGCACAGCAAGGCTTTGCTGCGACTCTCAGCTGAGACGTGGGTCGAGTTGGCACAATGACCGGGCCGTCTATCAGCTTTCTCCAGGGAAGAGAGAACAGTTGCAACTTAGTTCTCCTCCAAAAACTAAAAACAAAATCCAGGAAGTGCCCTTTAAGAAGGGGGTGTGACTTAGTCACATACTTCCTGCTGATTGGTTGACTTTGCAAGTGAGTGAGTTTGAGTGACAGATGATAGGGTAGACAATACACAGAACACATACGTGAGAAGATGCAGGTGCATGTGCACAAGTTAGTACTTTGTTTTGAGAACTGATTCATTGTTTTTAGAAAGGACGGGAGACCGAAAGCAAGCTATGTCTAGCACTTTTCCTTTGAAACAAAAACAGTTCAAAGAAATACGAAGGATTGTTCCTTCAACTTTAAACACTTATTCTGCACAGAGAACACAGTTCAAAGCATGATCATTCTGAGATGTTCTCTTAACTTCGTCATATTTAAAATATACCAGTTTAGTAAAATCATCATTGAAATGACAAAAATACTGTTTGATCAATTCTGAATTAACACACATTAAAGAGAAAGTTCAATCTGATTAATTAGTGTCCATTAATTCATAATAATTGTTAAAATATATAAGTGTCCATCTGTCTCCTTGAGGTTCAAGCAAGTGTAACACTGAGTGATTCAGAGAGGTGTAGAGAGGTGTACTTGAAGGTCAAGACAGAAATATCAGAGGCTAGGTGTATCACTACAGTAGCAACAGGAAATAGATCAGTAGCAACAGGAAACAGATCAGCAGCAACATGAAACAGATCAGTAGCAACAGGAAACAGATCAGTAGCAACAGGAACCAGATTAGCAGCAACATGAACAGATAAGCAGCAACATGAAACAGATCAGCAGTAACATGAAACAGATCAGCAGCAATATGAAACAGATCGGCAGCAACATGAAACACACATGAAAGATCAGCAGCAACATGAAACAGATCAGCAGCAACATGAAACAGATCAGCAGCAACATGAAACAGATCAGCAGCAACATGAAACAGATCAGCAGCAACATGAAACAGATCAGCAGCAACATGAAACAGATCAGCAGCAACATGAAACAGATCAGCAGCAACATGAAACAGATCAGCAGCAACATGAAACAGATCAGCAGCAACATGAAACAGATCAGCAGCAACATGAAACAGATCAGCAGCAACATGATGCAACATGATGTTTTTTACAGTGATTATCCTGATTAGAGATTCATGAGTCTACCAGCTTCAGGGTAGAAGCTGTTCCTCAGTCTAGTGGTTCTACACTTAATTTTCCTATCCTTCCTGAGGGGAGCGGGGCAAAAAAGTGTGTATGCTGGGTGAGTGGGGTCCTTCATGATGCAGGTGGCCCTTTTCCTGCATTTAGAGGTGTAAATGTAAATGGATTGTAGTTACAGGGAACCCCCGACCTACGACCCCATCGACCTGCGAACCACGGGACCTACGAACATATCATATTTAATAAAAATATGATTTAAAAAAAAAAAAAAATTTTTTTTTTTTTTTTTTTTTGTGTTTAAATGTTCTTAATTTCATGTGTACATCACTTTGTTGCAGCTCTGGTTGTTTTAAAGGCTTTATAAATAATAATTATGATAAAAAAGATCATTTCTGATCATTTTTGAGCAATTTTTGAGCAATCTTGGGCAACAGGAAGTAGGTCTTCAGTTTACACGGTCACAAATTAATGTAGAACACCGGACGCTATTTTAGGTTCAGTCACTGGGGTCTCCGGTCACAAATTAATGTAGAACACCGGACGCCATCTTAGGTTAGCTGCCGAGAGCCGGACGAAGACTGGTGACCAGGATGGCTTCATATGGATTAATTACTAGCTGGAAACGTCTCTGTGAACTTTGTGGATGTCTCAGGCAGCAGCGGATTTATCGCCGATCGTGCCAGGCCGCCGTGCGAACACCTCCGGCCGGCCTGGCTACACCTCCGGCCTGGCTAGCTCCAGAGCTAACACTGGAGCTAACACGGGAGCCGGCCTTTTGAACACTGGTGACCAGGATCGCATCATATGGATTAATTACTAGCTGGAATAGCTCTGTGGACGTCTCAGGCTGGAGCAGCGGCTGGAGCAGCAGCTGCAGATTGATCGCGCCGCCGCTCCAACACTAGCTCATGGCTTGGCTAGCAGAAGCTAGCCAGCTAGCTAACACAGGTCTGGAGCAGCTGCGGTGGCTTGCCGGCCCCCGCGCTGCTTGGCCCGAAAACAATCAACGCATGGCAACCTATGTCGGCTTTGACCATCTCAAAGTAAGAAAATATATTTTTATTTATTCTGTAAATGTGAATAGCAATGTTTAACATTACAGTACACTACTTTACATGCTTAAATGTGTGCGCGCGCTCCGTTAGCATGATAAATAAAGGTTGAATGAATGAATGAATGAATAATTTTTTTTTAAATATAATTTTCACCCCCTACCTACGAACGGATCGAGCTGCGAACGGTTCTTAGGTCCCAAACTCGTTCGTAGGTCGGGGGTTCCCTGTATATAGCACCTTTCTATTGTAGTGATACAGGCCTTCTGTCTTGACCTTCAAGTACACCTCTCTGCATCTCTTTGAAACGCTCAGTGTTACACCTTCTTGAAACTCTCAAGGAGACAAATGGACACTTTTATTTTTTACAATTATTATGAATTAATGGACACTAATTAATCAGATTGAACTTTCTCTTTAATGTGTGTTAATTCAGAATTGATCAACAGTATACTTTTTGTCATTTCAATGATGATCTGTTACTTGCATGAGTTTGACCTTTATGCTGGTTTATTCTTCAATACAAAGTGTGCTCTGAATCTAAGACTGTGAGTCAGGGAAAAAGCTGTTACTTCCTTTTTGTTTTGTCTTCAAGATAGACTCAACAGGCCAGTCCATCTGGCCGTCTATGTAAACAGTTTTCCTGTCTCCGTCAAGAGACTTTCGGCCAATAGTCATCGAGGAGGTGGGGAGACCCCACCTCCCCTATAAATGGGCACTTCCTGCATTTTCCCTTTAGTGTTTTGGAGAGAACTAACTGACAACTGGTTTCTCTCCTCTGGTAAATCTGGAGACGTTCCGGTCAGTGTGTCAACTCGACCCACGTTTCAGCTGGAGTTACAGTAAAGCTTACTGTAACCCACTCACTCATCTTCTGGAAGAATTTGTTTTCTGAAGTTTTATTTTGAAAGTTCAGTCAGTGCGATTGGGGCCTGTTCCTGCCGGTGAAAGCGTGCTCCCGGTTCGTCTGATCCAGCCATACACGCACGAAGTCGACTGGACCTGAGCGGGTCCACACAGCCCGTTAGTGTCCACAAACTTCTCAGTCCTCACCTCAACCAGACGTATCGTCACCAGGTAAAGAGGCTTGTTTGTATGCTGCACGTGTCGGAAGTACAGCTGGACCTGTTTGGGAAAGGCATGCCACCCTGGTTGTTTCAAAATAATCAATTTCAGTTAACTTAGCTTTCATCTTCTTCCTCCTATTTCTTATTTTTCATAAGCTTTTAATCTGTCAAGTAATGTGCCAACAGTTAAATCCTAACTGTCTGTTTGTTTTAATTTGAATTCTTGTCAACGTAGTTATTAAATCAGAGCTAATATCGATACAAATGTTTAATGTAATTTTTGTGATAGTTTCAATAAAAGGTCTATTTTTCTGGTAGACCAACATAAGTTGAAGTCTCTCGTGAAATTACATTTCTGGCTAATCACATCACAGATTTATTGATTTATTCTGAAAAAGTTGAGACCCCGTGAACTTGGTGGCAAGTTTGTGCAGATAAAAGTCTGCTCAGACCTGCGCATCTAAAACTATAGGTAAGTCCTATATCTCTACAATAATGGTGGTCCAGTAAGTGTTTAAATACCTTACCCCACATTATTCGTTACACTATCTTATCAAGATACTCAAAGTGCTTTACACTACAATCTGTGTCCTCATTTACCAATTCATACAGCACTCTACTAGGTCTCTACAAAGCTAACTGAACAAATCATTCTAAAAAGACTATTCAGAACTTTAGATCACATTCATACACTGATGGGACACACATCAGAGGCGATGAGGGGTTCAGTGTTTTGCCTAGGGACACTTTGGCATGTGACTGCTGGTGGATTCGAACCCCCAACTCTTGCATTGGAGGACAACTGCTCTAACCACTCAGCCACAGCCGTCCAAATGTCTGTGATGGTGGGGAGACTGAGTCCAACTGACTTCTGTGCAACTTGCACCACTCTCTGCAAATGATGTTAGAAATGCAGCTGCCAGGAAAAAGACAAAAGCCCTGTTTACACGGACACGGTGGGGGGAAACGTAGTTTTTTTCACATGTTAATTAGAGGAAAAGATCTGCGTTGACACGGACAAATTCTGTGTTTACATGCATCCGCAGGAATCCCCCCGCCCTCATGAATCTGCTGTAGTTACCATGCTGGGTCATTAGATGGCGCTGTGAATTTTGTACCTTCACCTAATGCGCATGCGTGCTGCCTCAGTCTGCTTTCCTCTGGGCTAAAAGTTCAGCTAACAACAACTTAACAAGTTAAAGCTGAATTTTGGATAAGAGTTGACAGATTTGACGCCAAGCAGGACCCGCTTCATCTAACAAGCTCCACACCAGTCGCTGAGTGGACCAGAACCGAGTCGACAAGGATGATGTTGGACTTTAGTCCGTGATAATCAGTAGCTGATTTACAACAGGTAAATCAACGTTCTTAATCCTGTTTGCTTGTGTTTACTTCGATCACACAACAACCAACAGAGTTTTTATTTTTTTCCTGCGAGGTCGAGAAGCTGTCCTTCCACCAGGTGGACCGGTTCGGACGTGGGACCAGTATCCAGCATGAAAACAGAGCAGAGTCCAGTTCATTAATGTAGTTACAGTTTGATTAACGTGTTTTAATAGTGTTCAGTTTAATTCTCAGTGTTTGTGTGACATACAGTTTGTGGTGTTGAATAAATAAATACAAAATAAACCTGGTGTCTTCATTTTCAACTTTAAGAACACGCGACATGTTACGCATCGTTTAAATGATGTAACTTGAGTCCAGACAGCTTCATTTAGCTCAGATAACTTTATATATCTCCCACGCTAACATAAATACTGTTTATTATTCTAAAAAAGCTGTCTGGTCCTCTGGACATTCAAAAAACAAAACAAAACTTTGCTCTTTTTTTGTTGTTGCTTTTTTGTTGTTGCTTTGTTTTGTTTTGTTTTTTGAATGTCCAGAGGACCAGACTTAGCTTTTTTAGATTTTTCTACCTGGATTATTGAGCATGCATCAGGGTACTGTTTATTATTGTTAAACTGTTATTACAGTAGCACATTTAGTATGTTATAGTGCAGCGCGACATGTGAAATATCTGCCTGCCTCGTTCAATAAACAGTGACATTAGAGCTGGATCCAGCTGTGTCTCTTCCAACACAGATGTTGGTCACAGCAGTACGGAAGCGTATTGCTGACACCTGGAGAAAATTTTTTTTGGGGGCTTATGTAGTAATAATGTGATACGTATCAAGTAATAACGTGATACGTATCACGTTATTACTTGATACGTATCACGTTATTACTTGATACGTATCACGTTATTACTTGATACGTATCAAGTAATTACTTGATACGTATCACGTTATTACTTGATACGTAACACGTTATTACTTGATACGTATCACGTTATTACTTGATACGTATCACGTTATTACTTGATACGTAACACGTTATTACTTGATACGTAACACGTTATTACTTGATACGTAACACGTTATTACTTGATACGTAACACGTTATTACTTGATACGTAACACGTTATTACTTGATACGTAACACGTTATTACTTGATACGTATCACGTTATTACTTGATACGTAACACGTTATTACTTGATACGTAACACGTTATTACTTGATACGTAACACGTTATTACTTGATACGTAACACGTTATTACTTGATACGTAACACGTTATTACTTGATACGTAACACGTTATTACTTGATACGTAACACGTTATTACTTGATACGTATCACGTTATTACTTGATACGTAACACGTTATTACTTGATACGTATCACGTTATTACTTGATATTATCACGTTATTACTTGATACGTATCACGTTATTACTTGATACGTATCACGTTATTACTTGATACGTATCACATAATTACTTGATAAGTATAGATGTCCATCCACATGGTATCAGCACCATTAGCCAGATGGAGCTCAGTCTCTGCAATGAAGTCCTCCTGGTCCTCAAACACCTCCATCCATGCATGTGTCCTCCTACTGCTGTGATCTTTTACAAACATGTTTCTGTTCTCAAGGACTTATTTCAGTTTACAGCTACAAGAGTTTGATTTCAGCTGCAGCTTTCTGACGTTTCCCTAAAATTTGAGCATCATTTGTTAAATTGTTTTTGTGCAGTTTTAAATAAAGAACTAGCATTACCTCCTCTACTCTAAAAATCATCTCTTAAAGGGAACTCATCTGAGCACGGTGAGGTGCGTCAGCCCTCAGACTGAGTGTTGAGGATCACTCTCAGCTACTACCACACCAAGTTCCACCTCGGTGTCTGTAAAACTGAGTTATTGTCCAGTTTGTGCAGCTGTGGCAGCCATCTTGAATTAGAATCCCTTGTAGACGTTCTTTAGATGCCATTTGCAGCTTATTAGATATTTTGCTAACAGACACACAAAGACATCTGCAGAAACATCAGTATTTATCCTTTCAGGGCTGACCATTACCCATAATGCAAGTTCGCCCATACGCTTGTTTTTGCCTGCATGCTAACAATGGCTAATTTGCAGAACTTGATCAAGTTTTACTTCATGCTTGGTCTAAAACATGGAGAGATACTGATGATGCTTCACACTGTGGATGACATCATCATTTGTATGCGCACTCTGAGAAGAATCCTGAGCAGAATGGGACTGTACAGAAGGAAAAACCAGTCGGACCCTCTACATGTGGCTGCGTTCCTCATTGACCAGCTGGAGAGCTCTGGTAATCATCACGGATATAAGTTTCACCACCTTAAATGTATTCAGAGTGGATACGTTGTGACTCAAAATACAGTGAGACACCTGCTGACATTTCTGGACCCCAGTGGTGTGGAGCAAAGGAGAAGGAGGCGGCTGAAGCGACGCGTGTATGTAAACCCTGGACCTAATTTCATGTGGCACGTTGACTCCTATGATAAACTGAAGCCGTATGGTATTTGTATTAACGGAGCCATCGATGGCTTTTCAAGACAAATGATATGGCTTCATGCTTTCTCAACAAGCAGTGATCCTAAAGTCATCGCGGGATATTTCATAACTGAAGTTGAAAAGAGGAAGGGGACACCTGCCCGAATCCGTGCTGATTTTGGCACAGAAAATGTCACGATGGCAGAAATGCAGAAGTTCTTACGATGGAGTTCTGATCCTGATCGCTCCACCAGTAACTGTTTCATAGCTGGATCCAGCAATCACAATCAGCGGATTGAATGCTGGTGGGGTTTTTTGAGGACACATCATGCTCAGCAGTGGATGGACCGTTTTCAGGAACTGAAAGACAATGACTGTTTCTCTGGTGACTTTTTGGACAAACAGCTTGTTCTGTTCACTTGTCTGAACATCATTGAGGTATGTCAGAAAAATGTCATGTCATCAAAGCTGTCATGCTCCCTTTGGGGTGTGTGTGTGTCGGGTGTGTGTCATGTGTGTGTGTGTGTGTGTGTGTGTGTGTGTGTGTGTGTGTGTACACACACTATGTATTTTAAATATATTTTATAATTCTGCATTACACCATATGCATTAGTCTTGTAATAAGTTTGTCAACTTTTTCATACAAAATGTGCACCTGACAGACACTAAATATGAAGTGTTAACATTATTTTAAACTTGTACAGGAGGAGCTGCAACATGTGTCAAACTTGTGGAACACGCACATCATCCGCCGCAGCAGAAATGCAGTAGCTCCAAGTGGACGTCCACTTCTTATGTACACCATCCCACATCTGTTTGGTGGACAGGAACATCTGGTGGAGGTCTCCCAAGAGGCAGTGGATGCTTGTAAACAGGAATGTCAACTAAGGGGACATTATCCTTGTGATGAAGCAGTGTTCAACGTGTGTTGCTATATAAAGTCTGAGAACTTCTTACGGGCACCAACCACAGCAGACGAATCCATACAGCTGTACTTGTTCCTGAGAACTTACATACTTAAGGAGTTGTAAGTGTCCTGTAGCATTCAGATGGTGCTTCTCCATGCCCTTCATGTGTAACTGATGCTTAGATTTGTTCAGAACATGCACACACACACACACACACACACACACAGGAAGGAGTTTGAGGAGCATAAAGTAGAACCACTCCATTGAGGAAGAAGCTTCTACCCTGATGCTGTTAGACTCATGATGATTCTTAAACCAGGATAATTGCCGTGAAGAATAACGTGATTTTGTTGATTTTGTTGTTCATACCATACACACTCATACAGACTCATGTTCATGCTGCTGTTCGATTTGAAGTATTTGTGCTATTAGTGCCTAGTGTATATTTAGATAATGTTAGTTCATATCTTCGATGTAATGTTTTTCTTTTACATTTTATTGATAGATGTCACTGGGACTGTTTCACAGCATTCACCAAATGTGGTGCGAATGACAATGAAGACCATCTGACTGTCACGCACTGCATTGCATCTGTTATTTTTATTTATTTTACTAATACAGTATAGTCAATTACAGTTACTAACACCTCAGCTCTAAAACATTACACATTGTCCAAAAAATATAAAAACTATACCAAACTGTTGAAAATTTGGTTCATTTTATTAAATTTTCATCTGTCTACCAACAACTTTGCTCTGCTTTTACATTCATTTCCACATAAAATTCTAACTTTCAGAATAGCTACTGGAATATCAACGTTGTGCTGCACATACAAACAATCTACATGTAGTGAAACTTACCCATTTCGTGTTTTATTGACATGGATTATGGTGTGTTTGTTCCCTTTACAATTCTCAAATACTACCATGGACTAAAAACTTGTTTTTGCGAAATAATACAAAACAGTAATAATCCTGTTAATGTTTTTTTTTTTTTTTTTGTTCTACTGAAACAATTTTATAACTAACACAGAAAAACATTTAAACATGCATCTTGTTTTACGGATAAATACTCCAGGAGGACACTCATAAAGTTTATAATAATTCAATCTAGATATAGAAACGTGCTCATCCACATGGTGGCAGTAGTAGGCTTTGATCCTTCAAGGGCAACAACGCAGGTAAAAAACAAGCGTATGGGCGAACTTGCATTATGGGTAATGGTCAGCCCTGAAAGGATAAATACTGATGTTTCTGCAGATGTCTTTGTGTGTCTGTTAGCAAAATATCTAATAAGCTGCAAATGGCATCTAATGAACGTCTACAAGGGATTCTAATTCAAGATGGCTGCCACAGCTGCACAAACTGGACAATAACTCAGTTTTACAGACACCGAGGTGGAACTTGGTGTGGTAGTAGCTGAGAGTGATCCTCAACACTCAGTCTGAGGGCTGACGCACCTCACCGTGCTCAGATGAGTTCCCTTTAAGAGATGATTTTTAGAGTAGAGGAGGTAATGCTAGTTCTTTATTTAAAACTGCACAAAAACAATTTAACAAATGATGCTCAAATTTTAGGGAAACGTCAGAAAGCTGCAGCTGAAATCAAACTCTTGTAGCTGTAAACTGAAATAAGTCCTTGAGAACAGAAACATGTTTGTAAAAGATCACAGCAGTAGGAGGACACATGCATGGATGGAGGTGTTTGAGGACCAGGAGGACTTCATTGCAGAGACTGAGCTCCATCTGGCTAATGGTGCTGATACCATGTGGATGGACATCTATACTTATCAAGTAATTATGTGATACGTATCAAGTAATAACGTGATACGTATCAAGTAATAACGTGATACGTATCAAGTAATAACGTGATAATATCAAGTAATAACGTGATACGTATCAAGTAATAACGTGTTACGTATCAAGTAATAACGTGTTACGTATCAAGTAATAACGTGTTACGTATCAAGTAATAACGTGTTACGTATCAAGTAATAACGTGTTACGTATCAAGTAATAACGTGTTACGTATCAAGTAATAACGTGTTACGTATCAAGTAATAACGTGATACGTATCAAGTAATAACGTGTTACGTATCAAGTAATAACGTGTTACGTATCAAGTAATAACGTGTTACGTATCAAGTAATAACGTGTTACGTATCAAGTAATAACGTGTTACGTATCAAGTAATAACGTGTTACGTATCAAGTAATAACGTGATACGTATCAAGTAATAACGTGATACGTATCAAGTAATAACGTGATTACGTATCAAGTAATAACGTGATACGTATCAAGTAATTACTTGATACGTATCAAGTAATAACGTGATACGTATCAAGTAATAACGTGATACGTATCAAGTAATAACGTGATACGTATCACGTTATTACTTGATACGTATCACATTATTACTACATAAGCCCCCAAAAAAAATTTTCTCCAGGTGTCAGCAATACGCTTCCGTAGAAACCAAAGCAGAGGAATAACTAGTTGATGAATGGCTTTTTACTCAAGTGAACTCATTTTATGCTGAGGGTGTGTGTAAACAGGTTGTAAAAGATGTGTACATACCATTCAATCTTGTTTGCCTGTTTGCCCGAACCCGTAAAAATGTCTGCAAAAGACAAAAATAAAAAGAGGGGAAATATTCGTTAGATAAAGAGGAGACAGTATTAAGTGTTTATAAGTGTATTAATTGTTGTTCTGAATGGGATTGCAGTGGATACTGGGGGCTTGTCGACTGAGAGCAAACAGTAAACATCAACACCTACATCTCTCTTGCCCTCCAGCTCCTCCATGACTCTCCGACACAACTCCTTCCAAATACGCTACAACTCACAGTTGTAACGCGGTTCCGCCTGTCTCCAAAGACTGAACATCACGACAAACTAAACACTGTGCTTAAAATTTATTACGGATGGAAGAGGATTGAAACTGGCGCCTGTATCGGCAAAACAGAGTTCCCATCCGACGCCATGTTGGCTTGTTTTGGTCACGTGACCGAGACTGAAACGGAAACAGGTACACGTCACTTGTTATCTTGCGTCTTGGCCACTAGAGGGCAGCAACGAGTTTAACTGCCGTACAGTTTTTCAAATCACAAATAATTTATTATTATTATTATTATTATTATTATTATTATTATTATTATTATTATTATTATTATTATTATTATTATTCAAGCATACAACTTTAACGTCGAATGTAGGAGGATTAAAAATATCACATCTAAAGGCACAGCTTTCTTATTAGTAAGTAATTTTGCAAAACTAGTACAGGTTTTTTGTTTGTGTTTATTGTAATTATTTATTTCTCGATGTGGAGTGTGGAGAGTTGTACACAAAGGACACAGATATCCCTTGTCTTTGCAAACATAAAAAGTTAAAGGGTTATTCAAGTTTATGGTTAAACTTTATCAATATCAGTTGGATTAAACTCAAGAAATGTCAGTTGAACCAAAGTGTTTTGAAGTAAATATTAACAAAGAAAATGCAATAAAATGAAAACACATAACGCCCCCTTTAAAGTTTCATTCCCCTCTTTTTGTATTTGGATCCTGGAACACTGTGAACATTTGGTTAACATTTTGGTCTAACTAAAATATTGCAAAACTTCTATATCCAGACTGGATTTGCAGGCTTTTTTTAGAAATAAAGTCCTAAAGTCTGTATTGAATCAAATATAAGATCAATAAAAAAAAATGCCAACACCAGTGGTTTTTAGTAGAACATTAATAATTTGAAATGATTAGCTACTGCTAAATGCTCAGTTTGACTTTACTGTTTACTGTAAAATATCTAATTTACTGTCAAAGCATAACCCAGCCAGCACAAACTTCCTTTGGAGTTGGAATAAAAATGAAAAATGTGAGATGTTCTCATAATTCTAATTGAGTAAATGTATTCAATTACTTTATTTTTGCAGCAACGGTAGATAATTTCTTTATTCGTATGTTTTTTTTAATAATAATATCTTAAATATTAAGGATCCTAGCTAGTTCAGGGTGCCTGGGGTAAATTTCTTGCATCATTAAAAATAATGACCCTAGCAATAAAAGTACAGTATTATAAAATTAATTGAGGTCACATTCATCTGTCCTTTCTACCTCTTTTTCTGATAAAAATGTGCACTTCAGCTCTACGGGGATTCAAACCCTAAGGTCTGTATTTTGTAACTAAATGCTGAC
>JBBPBX010084802.1:0-15229 GCA_038048925.1 Garcialebias charrua
CTCCCCACCATCACAGACATCTACACCTCCAGATGCAAGAAGAGGGCCACCTGCATCATGAAGGACCACACTCATCCAGCGCATACACAATCTTTGCCCTGTTCCCCTCAGGAAGTAGGTTGAGCATCAAATGTTGAACCACTTGAGGAACAGCTGCTACCCTGAGGCTGTTAGACTCATGAATAATACATGATAAGAATAATCACTGCAAAATATCACATCATGCTGATCTGTTTTCCTGTTGCTGTTCATTTGTGACCATCTGCTCATACGGACTCATGCTCGTGCTGCTGCTTGTATTGATGTTTTTCTATTACGGTACATTGGTGCTTAGTGTATTTAGCTTGATGTTTTTCTTAGTTATATCCTAGATGTTATTACTGTTTTTCTCTCACATTTTATTGTTGGATGTAACTGGGACCATGTGTACATAATCTCGTTTCATCACATGTACCACATGTGGTGCAAATGACAATATTCTGACTGTGATTCTGATAAAAGTTGCAGGACTAGCTGAAAACATGTAAAAATATGAAAAAGTTACAAAAAAATTCTCAGTTTTCACCAAATGCACGTCACTTCTATTTAAATCTTACCTGCTTCACTGCAGTTTGACCGTGATGATGTAACGATGCTCTTTAGGGAAGGGTAGGGGCTGTCTGCTCACTCTGCTTTGAGGTGAAAAATGAAACATAAGAGCAAATTTAGCACAAAAATCACGGTGAAAACATTAAAACCTCTCTTTATGTTACAATACAGCGTTCACAGCTTGTCATGCTGCGGTGGTCAAGTTAAATGTTAACGCTTCTTCTTCTTTCAGCTTTTCCCTTTTCAGGGGTCGCCACAGCGAGTCATCCTCCTCCACCTCACTCTGTCCTCTGAATCCTCTGTCCTCACTCCAACTACCTTCATGTCCTCGCTAACTGCATCCATATATCTCCTCTTTGTCTTTTTCCTGCAGCTTCATGTCTAACATCCTTCTACTAATATACCCACTGTCCCTCCTCTGGACATGTCCAAACCATTGTCCCTCCTCTGGACATGTCCAAACCACTGTCCCTCCTCTGGACATGTCCAAACCACTGTCTCTCTGACTGTCCACCTGCTGAGTGTCTCTCTGACTGTCCTCCTGCCGAGTGTCTCTCTGACTGTCCACCTGCTGAATGTCTCTCTGACTGTCCACCTGCTGAGTGTCTCTCTGACTGTCCTCCTGCTGAGTGTCTCTCTGACTGTCCTCCTGCTGAGTATCTCTCTGACTGTTCACCTGCTGAATGTCTCTCTGACTGTCCACCTGCTGAATGTCTCTCTAACTGTCCACCTGCTGAGTGTCTCTCTGACTGTCCACCTACTGAATGTCTCTCTGACTGTCCTCCTGCTGAATGTCTCTCTGACTGTCCACCTGCTGAGTGTCTCTCTGACTGTCCACCTGCTGAATGTCTCTCTGACTGTCCTCCTGCTGAGTGTCTCTCTGACTGTCTACCTGCTGAATGTCTCTCTGACTGTCCACCTGCTGAGTGTCTCTCTGACTGTCCTCCTGCTGAGTGTCTCTCTGACTGTCTACCTGCTGAATGTCTCTCTGACTGTCCACCTGCTGAGTGTCTCTCTGACTGTCCTCCTGCCGAGTGTCTCTCTGACTGTCTACCTGCTGAATGTCTCTCTGACCGTCTACCTGCTGAATGTCTCTCTGACTGTCCACCTGTTGAGTGTCTCTCTGACTGTCTACCTGCTGAGTGTCTCTCTGACTGTCCACCTGCTGAGTGTCTCTCTAACTGTCCACCTGCTGAATGTCTCTCTGACTGTTCACCTGCTGAATGTCTCTCTGACTGTCCTCCTGCTGAGTGTCTCTTTGACTGTCTACCTGCTGAATGTCTCTCTGACTGTCCACCTGCTGAGTGTCTCTCTGACTGTCCTCCTGCTGAGTGTCTCTCTGACTGTCTACCTGCTGAATGTCTCTCTGACTGTCTACCTGCTGAATGTCTCTCTGACTGTCCAGATGGACATAGACATGTAAATATAACATGTTCAACTGAAATTGTGTGTTTGTGTGTGTGACTGTTTTATGGTTTTTAAGGACAGTGTTTTATCAGGACTGTAATGAACTGCCATCTGATTGATTGTCTGATTGTTTATAGCGTATGACTAGCCTGGCCCTCGCCATACCTGCACAGCTCCGCTCAATTCTATTTCCCTTCACTGCTGGGTCTGGGATTTGTCCCATAGACAACGATTCCTCCGGTCGATTTTTGACCGGACCAATCAGAGAACAGAAGGCGGATTGGCAGATTAACAGACCAATCAGAGAACAGAAGGCGGAGTTTTGAACGACGTCGACTGACGTCGT
Source organism: Garcialebias charrua (assembly GCA_038048925.1). Taxonomy (NCBI): domain Eukaryota; kingdom Metazoa; phylum Chordata; class Actinopteri; order Cyprinodontiformes; family Rivulidae; genus Garcialebias; species Garcialebias charrua. The sequence goes on from JBBPBX010084802.1 coordinate 2,342, forward strand.
CAGTTAAAATGGCTGCCACCACGAAGGAATTTTCCAGAAAACAAGGTAAAAAACTATTATTTCTTTCCTGAGAAAAACTATATTTCTTAGCTGACGTTTTATCAGAAGTGTTTCTGAGCTTAACAGTTCCTAAATCAATTCACGAAATGGTCAAATCTGCTGGATTTAAATAGTTTCGGTTTCACATTTTCCAAACAGCCTCAGGGTGCGCTACGAAAATAAATGATAAAAAATCGAATTTTATCTCAAATGTTTCATCAAGGCCAACAGTCAGTAAATTAGAGCCATATAATTACACACTGGTAGCAGAAAAAATATCCACCAAGTGGTTTCTGAGCTTTTTATCTGAATAGCCTGGACCTTGCCAGGCTAAGCTAACAAAACTACGCCTTCTGTTCTCTGATTGGTCCGGTCAAAAATAGACCGGAGAAATCGTTTTCAATGGGAGGAATGCCAGACCCTAGTACGAAGCAAAGTGAAGGACAGGGTTTGGTTTTAACCAGGCTAGCGTATGACTGTCCTAACAAACAACTGTCCATAAAAAAACCACAATACACTCCCATACACACACAATTGAACAATAAGGTTGATGAATCCACACGTAGCAAGTATATCTGTTTAGGAACACAAGAACTAAAATGTACCTTGGTACTCGTGTTTAATGGAAGTTGATCGCTCTTCTGGCTACCTGCGATCTCCTGACTCTGGACGTGTTCACGTCATCTGGAACAGATCATTTATACTTATATTTAGAGGAAATTCTACATTTTGATGATAGCTGCTGTCACATGTAAACCAATAAACATTACATGATTGTTTTTGGCCAAAGTATCCATCTCACATAAAGGAAAGATGGATGGACATAGTATTTACAAAACTCCTCTCATGATGGGTGGACTAAGATGAAATTAAAATTAGCTGAATGAAAGAAAACTATAAATTTAAAAACTGTGACTAATAATATTGAAGTCATACATAACAATCCCTGCATTATTTATAAAATTGATATCTATGTCATATACATACACACAAATATACATATATACATGTATATAAGCATATCATATATGCATATTCATATACAGTGTATATACATATATGCATATACATGTATACTGTATATGCATATACATATACTGTACAGATAGACATATACATGTAAATATAACATGTTCAACTGAAATTGTGTGCGTTTGTGTGTGTGACTGTTTTGTGGTTTTTATGGACATTGTCATATGCTATAAACAGACAAGCAGATTACAGTTCATTACTGTCCTGACAAAACACTGTCCTTAGAAACCACAAAACAGTCACACACACAAACACACACACAATTTCAGTTTATCATGTTTTTAAGAAAGCAAGATGTTTGATGGATAGATGGATGATATTTGATGGATGGATACATGGATGGATGGATGGATGTTTGATGGATGGATGGATGGATGCATGCATGGATGGATAAAAGGTGGACATCAGTCAGTAAAGACTCCATCTGTCTGCGTTCAGCAAGGCTGGATGTTTGATGGATGGATGGATGTATGGATGGATGTTTGATAGATGGATGTATGTATGGATGGATAAAGCGTGGACCTCAGTCAGTAAAGAATCCATCTGTCTGGTTTCAAGAAGGCCGGATGTTTGATAGATGGATGGATAGATAGATGGATGGATGTTTGATAGATGAATGATGGATGGATGTTTGATGGATGGATGGATGGATGTTTGATGGATGGATGGATAAAGTGTGGACCTCAGTCAATAAAGAATCCATATGTCTGGGTTCAGGAAGGCAGGATGTTTGATGATGGATGGATGATGTTTGATGGATGGATGCATGGATGGATGGATGGATGTGTGGATGTTTGATGGATGGATGGATGGATGAATGGATGGATAAAGCATGGACCTCAGTCAGTAAAGAATCCATCTGTCTGGGTTCAGCAAGGCAGGATGTTTGATGGATGGATGGATGTTTGATGGATGGATAGATGTTTGATGGATGGATGGATGGATGTTTGATGGATGTTTGAGATGTTTGATGGATAGATGGATGGATGGATGTTTGATGCATGGATGTATGGATGGATGGATGTATGGATGGATGGATAAAGTGTGGACCTCAGTCAGTAAATCCATCTGTCTGGGTTCAGGAAGGTAGGATGTTTGATGGATAGATGTATGGATGTTTGATGGATGGATGATGGATGTATGGATGTTTGATAGATGGATGTTTGATGGATGGATGGATGTTTGATAGATGGATGGATAAAGCGTGGACCTCAGTCAGTAAAGAATCCATATGTCTGGGTTAAGGAAGGCAGGATGTTTGATGGATGATGGATGTTTGATGGATAGATGTTTGATAGATGGATGGATGCATGGATGGTTGGATAAAGCGTGGACCTCAGTCAGTAAAGAATCCATCTGTCTGGGTTCAGCAAGGCAGGATGTTTGATGGATGGATGTTTGATGATGGATAGATGGATGTTTGATGGATGGATGGGTGGATGTATGGATAAAGCGTGGACCTCAGTCAGTAAAGAATCCATCTGTCTGGTTCAGGAAGGCAGGATGTTTGATGGATGGATGGATGTATGGATGTTTTATGGATGGATGGATGCATGGATGGATGGATAAAGCGTGGACCTCAGTCAGTAAAGAATCCATATGTCTGTTTTCAAGAAGGCAGGATGTTTGATGGATGGATGGATGATGTTTGATAGATGGATGCATGGATGGATGGATGGATGGATGGATGGATGCATGGATGGATGGATAAAGCGTGGACCTCAGTCAGTAAAGAATCTATCCGTCTGGGTTCAGCAAGGCTGGATGTTTGATGGATGGATGGATGTTTGATAGATGGATGGATGGATGGATGTATGTATGGATGGATAAAGCATGAACCTCAGTCAGTAAAGAATCCATCTGTCTGGGTTCAGGAAGACAGGATGTTTGATAGATGGATGGATAGATGGATGGATGTTTGATGGATGGATGATGGATGGATGTTTGATGGATGGATGTTTGATGGATGATGTGTGGATGTTTGGATGGATGTTTGATGGATGATGTGTGGATGTTTGATGGATGGATGGATAAAGCGTGGACATCAGTCAGTAAAGAATCCATCTGTCTGGGTTCAGTAAGGCAGGATGTTTGATGGATGGATAGATGGATGTTTGATGGATGGATGGATGGATGGATGTTTGATGGATGGATGGATGGATAAAGCGTGGACCTCAGTCAGTAAAGAATCCATCTGTCTAGGTTCAGGAAGCCAGGATGTTTGATGGATGGATGATGGATGGATGTTTGATGGATGGATGGATGGATGTTTGATGGATGGATGGATGGATGTTTGATAGATGGATGTATGTATGGATGGATAAAGCGTGGACCTCAGTCAGTAAAGAATCCATCTGTCTGGTTTCAAGAAGGCCGGATGTTTGATAGATGGATGGATAGATAGATGGATGGATGTTTGATGGATGAATGATGGATGGATGTTTGATGGATGGATGGATGGATGGATGGATGTTTGATGGATGGATGGATAAAGTGTGGACCTCAGTCAGTAAAGAATCCATATGTCTGGGTTCAGGAAGGCAGGATGTTTGATGATGGATGGATGATGTTTGATGGATGGATGGATGGATGGATGTGTGGATGTTTGATGGATGGATGGATGTATGGATGGATAAAGCGTGGACCTCAGTCAGTAAATAATCCATCTGTCTGGGTTCAGTAAGGCAGGATGTTTGATGGATGGATGGATGTTTGATGGATGGATATATGTTTGATGGATGGATGGATGTTTGATGGATGGATGGATGGATGTTTGATGGATGGATGGATGTTTGATAGATGGATGGATGGATAAAGCTTGGACCTCAGTCAGTAAAGAATCCATATGTCTGGGTTTAGGAAGGTAGGATGTTTGATGGATGATGGATGGATGGATGTTTGATGGATGGATGTTTGATGGATGGATGAATGCATGGATGGATGGATAAAGCGTGGACCTCAGTCAGTAAAGAATCCATATGTCTGGGTTCAGGAAGGCAGGATGTTTGATGATGGATGGATGATGTTTGATGGATGGATGGATGGATGGATGTGTGGATGTTTGATGGATGGATGGATGTATGGATGGATAAAGCGTGGACCTCAGTCAGTAAATAATCCATCTGTCTGGGTTCAGTAAGGCAGGATGTTTGATGGATGGATGGATGTTTGATGGATGGATATATGTTTGATGGATGGATGGATGGATGTTTGATGGATGGATGGATGGATGTTTGATGGATGGATGGATGTTTGATAGATGGATGGATGGATAAAGCTTGGACCTCAGTCAGTAAAGAATCCATATGTCTGGGTTTAGGAAGGTAGGATGTTTGATGGATGATGGATGGATGGATGTTTGATGGATGGATGTTTGATGGATGGATGAATGCATGGATGGATGGATAAAGCGTGGACCTCAGTCAGTAAAGAATCCATATGTCTGGGTTCAGGAAGGCAGGATGTTTGATGATGGATGGATGATGTTTGATGGATGGATGGATGGATGTGTGGATGTTTGATGGATGGATGGATGTATGGATGGATAAAGCGTGGACCTCAGTCAGTAAATAATCCATCTGTCTGGGTTCAGTAAGGCAGGATGTTTGATGGATGGATGGATGTTTGATGGATGGATATATGTTTGATGGATGGATGGATGTTTGATGGATGGATGGATGGATGTTTGATGGATGGATGGATGTTTGATAGATGGATGGATGGATAAAGCTTGGACCTCAGTCAGTAAAGAATCCATATGTCTGGGTTTAGGAAGGTAGGATGTTTGATGGATGATGGATGGATAAAGCTTGGACCTCAGTCAGTAACGAATCCATATGTCTGGGTTTAGGAAGGTAGGATGTTTGATGGATGATGGATGGATGGATGTTTGATGGATGGATGTTTGATGGATGGATGAATGCATGGATGGATGGATAAAGCGTGGACCTCAGTCAGTAAAGAATCCATCTGTCTGTTTTCAGGAAGGCGGGATGTTTGACTCACCAAATACCAAATGACCTCTTGGACTAGCTGAAAACCTGTACATGTAAAAATATGAAAAAGTTAAAAAACAATTCTCAAGTTTATACAATACACTTATACAGTATTCTGTATTATTCAGTATTCAGTATTCCAACAACAGTATTCTTATACCTACATAAAACTGCAGTCAACGTGATGACGTAACGAGGCTGCAACGTGATGACGTGATGACGTAACGACGCAGTTCGTCCGTCTGCTCACTGCTCAGAGGTAAAAAAAAAAAAAAAAGAGCAAATTTAGCACAAAAATCACGGTGAAAACATTAAAACCTCTCTTTATGTTACAATACAGCGTTCACAGCTTGTCACGCTGCAGTGGTCAAGTTAAATGTTAACGCTTCTTCTTCTTTCGGCTTTTCCCTTTTCAGGGGTCGCCACAGCGAGTCATCCTCCTCCACCTCACTCTGTCCTCTGCATCCTCTGTCCTCACTCCAACTACCTCCATGTCCTCTCTAACTGCATCCATATATCTCCTCTTTGTCTTTTTCCTGCAGCTGCATTTCTAACATCCTTCTACCAATATACCCACTGTCCCTCCTCTGGACATGTCCAAACCACTGTCCCTCCTCTGGACATGTCCAAACCACTGTCCCTCCTCTGGACATGTCCAAACCACTGTCCCTCCTCTGGACATGTCAAACCACTGTCCCTCCTCTGGACATGTCCAAACCACTGTCCCTCCTCTGGACATGTCCAAACCACTGTCCCTCCTCTGGACATGTCCAAACCACTGTCCCTCCTCTGGACATGTCTAAACCACTGTCCCTCCTCTGGACATGTCTAAACCACTGTCCCTCCTCTGGACATGTCTAAACCACTGTCCCTCCTCTGGACATGTCCAAACCACTGTCCCTCCTAAACCACTGTCCCTCCTCTGGACATGTCTAAACCACTGTCCCTCCTCTGGACATGTCCAAACCACTGTCCCTCCTAAACCACTGTCCCTCCTCTGGACATGTCTAAACCACTGTCCCTCCTCTGGACATGTCCAAACCACTGTCCCTCCTCTGGACATGTCCAAACCACTGTCCCTCCTAAACCACTGTCCCTCCTCTGGACATGTCTAAACCACTGTCCCTCCTCTGGACATGTCCAAACCACTGTCCCTCCTCTGGACATGTCCAAACCACTGTCCCTCCTCTGGACATGTCTAAACCACTGTCCCTCCTCTGGACATGTCAAACCACTGTCCCTCCTCTGGACATGTCCAAACCACTGTCCCTCCTCTGGACATGTCCAAACCACTGTCCCTCCTCTGGACATGTCCAAACCATTGTCCCTCCTCTTAACATGTCCAAACCACTGTCCCTCCTCTGGACATGTCTAAACCACTGTCCCTCCTCTGGACATGTCTAAACCACTGTCCCTCCTCTGGACATGTCCAAACCACTGTCCCTCCTCTGGACATGTCCAAACCACTGTCCCTCCTCTGGACATGTCTAAACCACTGTCCCTCCTCTGGACATGTCCAAACCACTGTCCCTCCTCTGGACATGTCCAAACCACTGTCCCTCCTAAACCACTGTCCCTCCTCTGGACATGTCTAAACCACTGTCCCTCCTCTGGACATGTCCAAACCACTGTCCCTCCTAAACCACTGTCCCCCCTCTGGACATGTCCAAACCACTGTCCCTCCTCTGGACATGTCCAAACCACTTATTTTACTAAATAACCACTCAAAACACCCACAAGTGATGCATAGATATTGTTCACCCGCTTCGGATGTTATCAGTCCATTCTATGGGCGCTATCATCTGTTATCATCCTCATTCAATGCGGTCAAAAGGCCCATCTTCTACCTCTTACGAGGTTTAAAGGTACGTTATCACCCTTACAATGAATGACAACATGCTCCGTCTTTAGCTACGTGGTTAGGTTTCGATTACGTTCTTTTAAACATGTTAAGAGGTACGTTGGACATTTTCTCCGATAGACTATGGGGATGATAATAATAATAATAATAATAATGAATTCAATTTATAACGCACTTTTCATTAACGAAAATCTCAAAGTGCTAACTGTGATAACAGTTGATAGCGCCCATTGTATGGACTGACAACATCCGAATCCGCTCTATTGTTGCTAGTTTATAAAAATGTTGATCAAGTTTGCTACAACGTGTCACGCTGTGGCGACGTCGTCACGCTACGTGAGTTTACATTTTTCTTCGTCTCATCTTCGTCACGTTCGACTCTAAATAACCGCTCAAACCACTCAAAACTCATGCACAGATAGTTGCTAATTTATATAAATGTTGATAAAGTTTGCTACAACATTCACACAGCGTGTCACGTTACACACGCTAACATTTACTTCAATGTCCTCAAAGCAAAAAAAATAAAAAATAAATTTAAATGAATTCTTACCTCTGTGCAGTCAATACCTCCGTCCACGTGCTGCAAAATCCACGGTTTAAACTTTTAAACTTTTAAAATCTCCGCTCACCTCAGGCCGTCATACTGCAGAAAGGAAGCCATTACGTCTCTACACGTGTCAGCTAGAGGGGTTTAACTTTTAAAACCTCGGCTGAGGCCCCGCCCACAACAGGGAGCAGAGGAGGGGCGTTGCAGTTTGGCGCGCTGTGTGTCAGTGAGCCACACACACGGCTTCAATAAATGCAACCGATACACAAAAAGACACACACCACACACATATTCCTGGGGAGGTGCTTCGCCAGACAATTTTATAAATGTAAATAACTTTTTATTAAAACAATTTTAAGTGTTAAAGCACACTCCAACTCATCCAGGCAGCCATTTAGACACAAGTTACTCTGATATTGATGAGAAAAAACAATGTTTACATATTAATATATTTGGATACAATCCATGTTTTATCCGGACATTGGCAAAGGCTGGCTAATACCAAATGTCCCGATAATGTCGGTACGTAGTCTGGCGCATAGGCGGGCCAATACGCTTGCACCAACGCACACATACACACACACACACACACACACACACACACGGAGAGAGTTTCTGTCCCAGTACAGCTTTTGTTTCAAATCTTGAAGATACATTTATCATCCACCATTCCCATCAGACTAATAGTCTATTATAACTTTTACTCTTTGAGGTCCATCAGCACTATGCATCCACAGGGACAAAGTAAGACAATTTATGAGGCCAGGTTAGCGAGCAGTAAAATAGATGGCTCAGGGAATGAGCAGAAGACTTTAGCAAACGCTTCAGCTGCTCTCCCAAAGGTCCCCTTTATCTACAGACTTGCCCTCTGGAGACTACAACTCTGTTTAGTGTTTTCTTGCTTACATCATATGGTCATCTTGTCACTTAGAAAGATGTTGTCACCAGGGATTTAACCCCTACAGGTGCTTACTGGCTTGCTGGTACCTGCAAAAATTGTGATTGGATGTTCTTTTTCCATGACATCTTGGTCTGTCCACATCACTCCTGTCTTTGTGTCATGTTGCTCAGTGACTTGCCTGTTTGTGTATGTGCGTGCACACAGGAGTGAGTATGTGCTAATGTGCCATATGTCTTTACAATGTTGGTAAATAGCCCCAGCAGCTCTCCAGGGTCTGATTCCACTCTGACAGAGAAATGACCATGATGACCATGAGGGCAAACATATAGCCCATCCAGATGGATGCCCACACTCCTGGTGATGGAGGGTCTTCATGACCTACACCTAAACGGAAACTGAAAATGGGAGCTGGGGAATAGACTGGAAGGGGGAAGGTTCATTTTGTTTGCTATGACACCCACTTCAAAAACTTCAAATTATTAGCACTCTTAAAAGATTGCCTGCCACCTTTCATCCCAAAGTTTTGACCCAAGATCTTTGAATGATGAAAAGTAGTTTTAGAAATTATAAAAGTTTCACTCAAATCTTGAAAATAACATTTGATTTCATGCAATACTGAAAACTTGTGAGACAAGTTGGCAAATGAAAATCAGTATCTTGTGAAGTGTGTATTTAAAATACATTTACAGGCAGTGGGACAACGTTCGTCCATTGCATTATTTTACGGAAAGTGTTAAAATAGTATCAACTGACATTATGTTAAGATACAATTTAAAAATGCTGGACATTTGGGATCCTGTTTGATAATAAGGCAAAGCATTACACAAATTATAGAAAATATGTTGATTCATTTTATAGTTAAAAATTTAAAATCAGTCCAACAAAACCTAAGTGGACAGATCACATAGTTCACATGTCTTTTTTTTTTTTTGTGGTATTTACACAAAACATTTACACATATATTTAGTACATTTACATGTTTATTTGTATATACTGTATGTCCCAGGTAGGTTAAGCAAATAAGTAATTAAGTAAGTAAGTACATAGGTAGGTACATAAGTAGGTAAATAAGTAAATAAATAAGTATGTAGGTAAGTACATAAGGAAGTATTTAAGTCTGTAAATAAGTAACTGAGTTAGTAAGTACATAAGCCAGTAAGTATGTTAATAAGTAAATAAACAAGTAAATAAGAAAGTTAATACATAAGTAAGTACATAAATAAGATAATAAGTAAGTACATAAGTATGTAAATAAGTAAGTAAATAAGTAAGCAAGTACAGTACATAAGTAAAGTACGTAAATAAGTAAGTACGTAAGTACATAAGTAAGTAAGTAAGTAAGTAGATAAGTCCATAAGTAAGTACATAAATAAGTAAGTAAATAAGCACGTACATATGTAAATAAGTAAATACGTAAGTAAGTAGGTAAGCAAGTAAGTAAGTAATTACCGGTAGTACTTACTGAAGTAATGGGAAAATAACAAAATTACAAAAACAAAGAATTTAACATATTTAGAGGCATACATCCATAACCGGAATACCCAGCGAAAACCCACACATGCAAGAAGAGAACATACAAATTCCATCCAGAAATGTCCCAACCAGGATTCGATCTGGCTTACATACAAAATACATGCATGTTAGGCTGATGGGTAACACTAACTTGTCCCTATGTGTGAGTGAGAGAGTAAATGGTTGTTTGTCTTGTTTGTCACTATGTGTCCCTGTGATGGACTGGAGACCTGTCCAGGGTGTCCATGGACAGGTATGTCCCTGTCCTCTCACACAGTGATTGCTGGACATGGGCACCAGCAACCCCCGCAACCCAAAAAGGAAGAAGAAGGTAAAGTTGATAGATGGATGGATGTTTGTTTATTTAAAATATAGTGCCACTGCCTAAGTATCAGAAGGACTTTCAGAATTTAAATTAGAGCTCAAATTACTGGCAAAGTTTTCAAGGCCATATGCACAATTGTGCATCCAGACGGTGAGTCTGATCCAGATGATGAAATATTCTCATGCAAAGTATGTTGACATTCCTGACTGGAGAAATCCCATTTTTTCATGGGTTTGATAAACCACGCTTACCACACAATTTGTCAATGCTCCTCTGCTCCATTTCTTGTCTCTTTGAAGAAAAACTTGTTTTCTTCTCCACCACACCTCACAAAGTCTAAGTAAAATTGAGCACTTTGGTGGATGACTGTAATCCTGTGCGTAAGTAAATGTGTGTATGTTGACCCACTTTCACACAGTGCCAGAGAGGCAGAAGTTATGTCTTTCTTCCTCTGCTCTACCTCCTGCAACCCGTCATGCTGGTATCCTACGGATACAGTGGTGGCTATGGCAACACTGCAGTAGTGGGATAAAGTATGTCTTTCTCCCATTCTCATTTCTATTTTATAATCTATCCTTTTTTCTTATTATTCTGTTTGTCTATCCAAGCTGTGACATGGGTGTGCATCTAAATGTTGTCTTTGTAATTACAAAGATCTCTATCTTCTGATTTATTTTACATGCTTGCTCTGGGATTTTACTCAGCAGTAGGCTTCTCATTCAGCCTTTTTTCTCTCATGTCAGTTTTCACATCACACATCATCCATGTGGTAACCAGGAGGACTGCAATCTTCCAAGAGACCCATACCGATTTTGAAGTAAAACATCGCATTGTGTTTCTTTACATAGCAGAGCAGTGTAATGGTAGAAAAACATCCTAAACATAAAACACCATTGTTTTTGTTTGAACTGTCGTATTCACCCAATTAAATTACAGCCAGTTTCAAGGATTTTAGCCAAAAGCTAAGTTGAATCTTGTCTTTTTCTGATGTATTTTAACAAACTTGTGATTTCTAAAAACAGTAAAATATGAAAATAAATATTGTAATTTTGTAAATAAAGTCAAGTAGCTTTGATGAATAAAGTTAACAAAAATGTCTTGCACATAAAAAGAGAAGTTTCAATATGAACGGATAAATGATTGAAAGAATGAACTCACAGGATACATAGAAAGTTTAATAAATTTAGCAAATTTGTTCTACTGCACCATTTTATTTACCATGATATTATTATACTTGCTGTTCTGTCCAATGCCAAACATTCCAAAATGATTTGTAACACATGCATAAAGGATGCAGATGAAGCAATTCAAGTTAAACAGTTATCCAGTCCAGCAGGTTGTACTGAAATTTGAAATTCCAGTACTATTCTCTCTCACACACCAGCTCTGTGGATGCACATGTGGCTAGGACTTCCACTGTGCATCAAGGAGGTGTTGGGTTTGACACACACCACATTTCCACTATCACACACATGGATTTTGCATTTGTGCATGCATTGGTTTTCTCCAGGTATTTTTATTTTTTTGTCCTTCTACAGTTCAAACTCATGCATGCCATGATGATGCCTGACTACATTGGGGCTTGAACGTGAATGGTGGTTTTTCATGTCAATGTGGCTCTGTGATGGATCAGAAATCTGTTTAGAATACACCCCTATTCTTATTTAAAGACTTCTGGAGAAAGCTCCCCTTCATTTTTACTTTAACATTAGCATGCTCAAAACATTAACATGAATTTGGTAAGGACAAAAATTAATTGGTGAAAGTGGAATTAGTTAGACCTGTTCCGAACTCTATGCTAAGTATGTGTGTGGCAATACTAATTTTCAAATGACATCATTCCTTATCTACACAAATACACAATACTTTGAATGTTGATATATTTTGCCAGTGAATTTGCTAAAGAAAAAAAACATTTATACAGTTCAACATGCATAACATTTAAATGTCAGGAATGCTGGGTCTTTACTTTGTGGCTTTTTGAAATGTACCTCTTAGAAATATGCAAGACGTCCTTTGACATTTTGCAATTTGCATTCTGAGGTAGAAGAAATGGTTGTGGTGAAATATACCTTACCCCTTTTTGTGTAGACCCCTGTTGCTCTCATAATTATACATTACTGAACTAAAAGCAACCTCCTGTAGATCAGTTGGCTTATCATAAAAAGGTTACAGAAAGAATGAGGAAAAATATATCCAATGAGGCCTTTTTTGGGAGATTAAATATGTTGGGTTATATTTTAATAATTCACAACACATATTGTAATAATAAATGTGGTTTGTCTTTAATAATGGTTCAAGTGGGTGTTGATTCTTGAAAAAAAAACGTGACATGTGCATTTCTATAACTAGTGATACACAAACTGACCTGAAGGGTAAATATTGCAGTGTAACCTGTTGTAGCATAACACTTCACAAGAAAAATACAGTTTGATAAGAGGTTTCTCTAATGTTTGCCAGAAGGCTATCAGGAAGTTCTGGACAGCATCCTGTTGTTGTTAAATATACTGTTGTTATTTTGTTGACTCTGATTTCAGCTCACTTCTGTTCCCCGAACAATAGCCTATCTGAAAGTGCTCTCCCATTTGCATTGTGTGTGTGTGCTTAGAATCTCTTTGGCCTGGCCCCACCACCCCTGCCCTGCAGTTTAAAGCTGAGGACTCCTGGCAAAAA
>JBBPBX010084803.1:0-15228 GCA_038048925.1 Garcialebias charrua
AACTGCTAACAGCATTAGCTCTCTGTGAGGGGCAATTAGTTCTTGTTTGCTACAGGCATTAACTACCGGTACTAATTCAATCAGTCCCGAAATAACAACAAAGGATGATCAACTACAAAGTAGCTCTAATTTAGGGCAAAAATGATGCAGTTGACACTCCGGTGAAACATTATAGCTATCGTTAACATGAGCAAACAAAAACGTTATTTTACCAGCAAGTACAATAAAAACGGAATCAAATTTGAGCACTTAACATGTGTCAATAAACTGTTACATCAACCAGACTGACCTGATTTCAGCACTTCGTCACTGTAATGAGATTTTGCAGCAAACAGTCAGGAGAAACATGGCCTCACGGTTCTTCATTTTTTTCCTTCTTCTTTGTTCACCACACCAGGCAGGTGACGTGTTCACTGACAAGCCCCGCCCCAAACCAGTAAAAACGTGTAAATGAGAGGTGTCGCCACTCAGAGCCATTAGTAAAGAAGCAACTCATTTTGAGCTAGTATGCAATTCACATATTGTTTAGTAATGGTCCCGCCTTTTGCAAAATAACAAAAAGAATAGTAATAATAGCTTGACTTATTATGTAAATGAAAATGGGGTTACAGTGAACGCTCTGTCGTATCTCAAATTTTGATGCAACTCGAAACATACGTCCAAACTGCACCTTATATACAGACTGTATTTTACCAAGCACTTAGCCTATCCTAACACAGTACTCTACATAATTATCAAAAAACACATACATTTGAAAGCCATAATGAAGGAAAAAAGTGTTAATTTCCTACTCTAGAATGCTGATGAAGCCATTTCCTCCGTTTCTCCGTCCCTCCTCTGGATTCTCCATTCGTTTACGCCGTGCATAAAACAGCTACTTTTCCACAGCTGCTGCCTGTTTCTGCAGGTCCAGCTTGCTCCAATAAGTTTTGTTTTGTTTTTTTGAATGTCCAGAGGACCAGACTTAGCTTTTTTTAGAGAGTACAGGCCGCTGTAGCCTCTGCAGCTAGCAAAACAGGAAACCCGAAACTGTCGGAAACTGCCCGTAAACTGCATAAATTGGCTTCAAAATAAAAAAAATCAAAATATATATATATTTTTTAATGGAGATGCGTGTCGTAACCATGAAACGTCTTAAGTCGAGGCCGTCGTAAGTCGAGGACTGCCTGGATATTAGTGTGTGTCACTGACAGGGATTAACATAAAATACTTTGTAGAACAGAGCTTTATAAAGTTCTGTCCATTTCCTTGAATCAGTTCTGCCACATTTAATATGGCGGCTGCTCCGATGTACCGCTGCAACATGCCAGCCCACTCAACGAAGTGTCTTCTAAAACTGCCTCACTTCTTCTCTGTTGTGAACGCCCTGGCAGATGACAATAGCCACTCAGTGACGGAGAATGGTCAGGGGAGCTTTACTACGAACCAATAATGAAGAATGATTGGTTGAAATGTGTTTAATAGATTAACTCAAAAACTGCATATCTGACTCCAAATCCGCCCAAATTATCCCCACCCGCCCAAAGCCATTTTTTCCTGCAAAATCAGAATGAAAACCACCCAGTTGGTGGTAAACCGTCCAATCTGGCAACACTGCCTCCTCGTGCTCCCTCCTTCCGAGCACCCAGTGGTTCTCTTTCAAGGATCGAAGGATTCAAGGTTCTATATGTGGTTCCACCACATGTGGTACATGAGGTGGAACGAAATTTTGTACACAGGGTCCCAGTTACATCCAATAAAGTAATAAAATGTAAAAGAAAAACAGTAATAGGATCTAAGATATGAACTAAGAAAATGTTAACTAATAATACACTAAACACACAAAAAAATAAGCTGAACAGCAGCACGGACATGAGTCTGTGTGAGCAGATCAGAATGAACACAGCAACATGAAACAGATCAGCAGCAACATGATGTGACTTTTTCACAGTGATTATCCTGATTAGATATTCATGACTCTAACAGCTTCAGGGTAGAAGCTGTTCCTCAGTCTAGTGGTTCTACACTTGATGCTCCTCAACCTCCTTCCTGAGGGGAGTGGGGCAAAAAGTGTGTGTGCTGGGTGAGTGTGGTCCTTCATGATGCAGGTGGCTCTCTTCCTGCATCTGGAGGTGTAGATGTCTGTGATGGTGGGGAGGTTGACTCCAACATCTTCTGTGCAGCCTTCACCACTCTCTGCAAAGCTTTTCTTTCTGCAGCTGTGCAGCCGCCATGCCACACGTTGATGCTGGAGCACAGGATGCTCTCCACTGCACGCCTGTAGAAGGAGGTGAGGACTGAGCTTCTCAGACCAGCTCGTCTCAGCCGCCTGAGGAAGTAGAATCTCTGATGAGCTTTTAAAAAAAAAAAATCTTTTTCCATTTATAGATGGCCTCCCTTCTCACCTTACAGCCATCCATCCTCTCACACCGATATGATTTTTTTTTAATAGAGAGAAAAGAAAGATAGAAAGTAAGACAACAAAACAACAATTATCCACAAAAAGAGCACAGGGCAAACACACCCAACCTCCGTCCGCAATCCTGCAAAGCACATGACAGAACACAGCAACGAAACATACATGCATAAAGACTAATAATATCCATGACCTTACAGTAGATTTCCATAAATAAACATACCCATATCTACAAATATATATACTGTACAGTATACATCACATATCCATCTACATATCTGCATATGATAGCTACATATACATCCCTGCATCCATTTGTGTGTGGTTGTGAGCATGCATAAGTGAATAAGGTTCCTCCAATAGAACATTTAGTAGCGACCGTGAAGCATCAGAGATCCGCCCCCCAAAGTCCCGAGGCAGACGAAGGGGCGATCAAAGCCCAAGACCCCAAGAAGGACCCCCGAGCCCAAAGTCCCCAGGGCCACCCGAACAGGACGAGCCACTCGCCCACTCCCCAGATTCGACCAAGGTGGAGAACCGGACGAGTTCCACCAGCGACCACACACAATGACCCCCGGGAGGCCAACAGCGACAAGCCCACAGGCCCCCGCCGGAGCCCGCTGCAAGAGCCCGCTGCACTGACGTAGCCCCAGGCCCTGACACCGAGGCCCGGGCACCGGGGGCGCTCACCCCTCAGGCCCGGACCCGATAGGACCAGAGGACCCGAGCCCCACCAGGCAGCCACCAGGCCGAGCCGACACACGCCCAAGCGCCCAACCCCCGAAGGCGACAGCAAGGACCCCCAGCCCGCCCGCAGGCCAAGGGACACCCACCCAGGGGCCACGTGGCAGGAGCGCGACACCAAGTAGCCTTGCTCTGATGAGCTTTCTTGATCAGGCTGGTGGTGTTGTTGCTGTAATATTTTGTATTTGTCTTAATAAATACAATTGACACTGCTTCACGAGCTCAGGTTTGTTTATTGCAGGCTCGTCGTAACATGCACACTGAATATACCGGTAAGTCACATGCGCCTAAACTATGGCAAGCCTATGAGGACAATAATCATGACGATTTACAATTACAACATTGTATATACACTGCAAATACTGTGAATAGAGGTTACTCAAAAAACCTAAGGTAACAAAGTGACAATTAATTTTATTAAGTCGATTTTAATTTCAAAAAGTTTATGTAAAATAAAAAGAAAATTGTAATTAAATTTAATTAAAAAAACTTAGTAGATTTTAATTACATTAAACTGTACATTTATGTAGGATTTAGGAACAAAATCTCAAATTTATGGTTAAAATTACTAATTTTTAATGCAAAATTTAAGAGAAAATAGTAATTTAATTTAATTAAAAAACCTAAGTAGATTTTAATTACATTAAGCTGTACATTTATGTAGGATTTAGGAACAAAATCTCAAATTTATGGTTAAAATTACTAATTTTCAATGCAAAATTTAAGAGAACATTAAATTCAATTAAAAAACCTAAGTAGATTTTAATTACATTAAACTGTACATTTATGTAGGATTTAGGAACAAAATCTCAAATTTATGGCTAAAATGACTAATTTTTAATGCAAAATTTAATTTAAATTAATCTATATGGAATATTACTATAAATTTACTATTAAAATGGGGAAAATGACTAAAATTAATAAAATATTCATTACAAAGAAAAAGAATTGTGTGCTTTTTGAGTGGAACTCAATTTGTAATCATTAAATTAAAAAAAAAACATTAATAATCACTGAATAATAAGATAAATTTGCATTATTTAACCTCTTCTCTTGAGTAAAATTTATTTGTTTAACAAACAATAAAAATTACTTGGTTTTACTGTGGAAAATAAAACAATTACAATTTTTTTCTGCTAAAATTCACTTGTACATAAATTGTTATCCATGTTCTCCTATAATATTCTTCTAATTTTCTAAATACTTTAAAGTTTTTACTGGGTTGCACAAATTATCACACATAGATAAGAAAATACACATTTTCTTGAACATCATTTTGGTTCTTTCAAAGTGGCAAAATATAGCAACATGAAATAATCTACATGTGTAGACAATATAAAGTGGCTGTGTTTACATGTCATAAAAAATGTTACTCCAAACAAATGCTAAATCAATTTTGTGAAGAAGAAATGAGATGCTAAAATAAATAATTAGATTACTAATTTCACCATTAACTGCCGGAGTATTTTTTAATTTTTCTCTTATTTCTGTTATGACTGACTAACAAAAAGTGTAGTTTTTCTTATCTGAATAACTCAATATAAATACTGAACAAATATTTACCACTTGTGTACATTGTTTATTAACAACAAAAATCAACCTTTTTGAAAGGTCTGAGAAAAACTGCAAACATTTAAGTGCAATAAACATTTCCACAGCTGCAGGACTTGATTGTCCAAAATATTTTACACTTTGTTTGGAAACAACTGTGTAATAAGAAAGATAAACAATAGTGGTTTCTTGATTTTTTTTAAAACATAAACATTCTTAAAGGGATCCCTGATTAGTTGTAACATTAGACTTTATTTGATAAAAATTTATTTTAATTGTAAATTTATTTTAACTGTTTAGTTCTGATATTTTTTAACATATTTTAACACAAGATAGAGCCATTTTATTTACACACAAAGCATTCTGGGTAAATGATGATGTGGATAGGTCATCGATTCGAGGCTGCTAGCGAGCTATATCCACCCTGAAGGTTAATCATGGACAATATCTGATGATTGCCTCTTTTAAATGAAACCAGAGTGTTGACAGAGGAGAAGGTAGAAATGACTCAGCCTGCAACTGAAAACATGGATGGAGGACCTCAGTTTAGCCTGTTACCCTTTGTGCTAGCACTGATGCCATATTGCCTTATGTATTAGCTCGGTGCTAGCGCGACAAACAAGCTAAACTGAGGTCCTCCATCAATATTTTCAGTTACAGGCTGAGTCATTTCTACCTTTTCCTCTCTGTCAACACTCTCTGGTTTCATTTAAAAGAGGCAATCATCAGATATTGTCCAAGATTAACCAAGTTCAGGGTGGATATAGCTCGCTCACACCGAGGACCTATCCACGTCATCATTTACCCAGAATGCTATGCATGTAAATAAAATGGCCCTGTCCGTGTAATATATTTTTAAACTTTTAGTTTAAAAATTATAAAAACTAAACATCCTACAGTATTTTTGCAGTCTTTATTTTACAGCTAAAATATATGTTTATTAAATAAAGTCTAATTTAACAACTAATTGGAGATCCCTTTAAGAAAACTGTCGGTAATAAAACACAAATATTAAAATAATGTGCACAAATGCAGTCTGTCACATTGCAGGTCACTTAGGTAGAATCTGAACAAATTGAACTCAGCTTGAAAAATGATGTGTCTAACAAAACAACAAAGCAAAAGTTCTGACTGAACTTACTTTCCTTTCATTCTTTTAGAGTCCTCGTTTAAACCATTAACTTGTTCTTGAGGCTGTTCACTTTTGGTGAGAGCCTAGCACAATCCAGTTCAAGGAAAAGTTTCTGGAATACTTCCAAGGTATACCTTAGCTCTTTGGGATAGGCAAGATCAACTGCATATGTCAACCCAACAAGCATTGCACACGCTCTTGGAAAAGTTCCCAGAGTAGGCATAACTCTCACGCCCTCCAGCACAATGCCTATGTCATCAACCTCAGATCCAGCAGCCTTGATTTTGTAGATTTTCATCTTCTGTTCAGAAAGATCTTGTGACACACCATCTCCTTCAGCCTCCTAAAACAACAGAAATATAGGGTTTTCTGACTATAATTTACAAATATGAAAGATCTCTCACTCTGACAAACATGAACAAAGACAACATAAAAAATTCTGCTTCAACACTTACACTGTACTGTTTGATGAGGTGATCAATGGACTCCCCAAGGTACACCATCAAGCACTGAATAACCAGATCTCTGGTTATGTCAATGTTAGGATTGGGTGGTGACTGAAAATTACAAGAAAATATACACATTACCGCCATCATATGTGACTATTTATATAGACAAAACAATGGGAAATGGCTGTATTAAAAAGTAAACTGTTAAATATTAAACTGTCATCACCTGAAACATTATGTGGGATAGTTAGTTCATGTTAATGTACATGTGTAGAGTCTGACAGAGACAAAGAGTTCAAATCAATAGTTACAGTAAGGACAATTTTGATATGACATTCTTCAAGTTGTATGATTTTAGTCATCTGGGGCCTCATTTATAAAGGATTGTGTGGAAACCATACTAAAAGTGAACGTAAGGCCAAAAGGTGACAATGGCGTACGCAAAAAAAAGTTTGATTTATAAAACCGTGCCTACTCATGTTTCTGGGCACCTTTCCTTTATAGATCACAGCTGCACCTCAGAGTTTGCACACAAGGTCTCGCCTCAGGTTCTGTCCTCTACACGCCCACAAACGCGTGACAAATACAGTACAGATTTAAAAAAGTGAACCATTTATAACACATCCACACTGGCGAGGGCGCGCGCACCCAAAGTGTGACTATAACCGTGACTTTTGCTGCCGTGCTGTTTAAATGTCTCTTGTCGGGGAGGGGTCTGTGGATCAGGGTTGTCTGAGGAGGAAGGAGATGAATGGAGATGCGTGAAATTTTATTTAAGATTTTTTTTTTTTTTCAAAGGTCCTTATTGTGCAGCAGCAGAAGCATAAATAATACTGTTAAGAAAGCTGATGATAAAGTCGAATGTCTGATTATGAAGTGAAATTAAATATCAGACAGTGATCATTACACACACAGTGTGGTTATAATTCATCACTTGTCTCCAAAATGAGCGTACGCATGGGTCAGAGCTGGCGTGAGGCACCGCACATTTTCACGTCAAGTTTGGATTTTATAAATCACAACCTTTGTGTGAAAAGTGGCGTACGCAATTTCTGGGCTCGTTCTGTGCAAGCTTTATAAATCCGACCCCTGAAATATATGTGCTTTTAAATCTTTTAACTAAATTAGATGTATGACTGTAATATCTTGTACTGCATGTAAGATTTTGTCTGAGATCTTTAAATTAGTCCATCCACGGTACCCATCTTAAAAAGAGGGATGAAATACAACACAACCACATCAATTTCAACATAGCTAACAGTATTGTTAATCATGAGCCACTGATTAAGTTCAATAATCCAGTAGTTTTATATAGGAATCAGACTTAATATTACCATGTTCGTGTCATTTCATAAAACTGAACTGGCCCCACAACAGGCTTGATATGTTTTAAGTAATCTTTTGTTCATAAAAAAGTTTTTCTCCCTCCTAGGACAAAAGATAAGCCCAGCTAGATCTGTACTTATGAAAGTTTTCTACTAAGAACAGACACATATTGATATTAAAGTAAAAACATGAAAATCATAAATGTGTTGCAGTGAATATTATTAATTATATCAATGTTTCAAAAATTCATGACATATTGCACTCACAGAAATAAACAGCTATTTAGTTGAGTTATGCAACAAGCAAATTAGGCTTGCAATTTCAAAACAAAACTGATTAAATAAAATTTCAAACAAATGTCTGTGGAACATACTTTGGCTAAGATGTCCTGCAACTTCAATCCCATGGCTCCCCCTTTTGCATGACAAAGGACCAATAGCTTGGGAGTATACTCATCCAGCATGGACATACATTTGGATTCAAGGTGCACCATGGTAATCCTGTAGAACTCATCCTGCAGCTGAAGAAAACAACAACAACAACAACAACAACAACAACAACAACCAAACAAACAAACAACAACAAAATAAAAACATAAAAAAGTTAAAGCCTCAAAATATTTTAAACTAATGTTACATGATCTAATTTGTAACTCACGTGCATGGCAGCTGGACAAATGTGTGCGAAGGGATCCTTGT
Source organism: Garcialebias charrua (assembly GCA_038048925.1). Lineage (NCBI taxonomy): Eukaryota > Metazoa > Chordata > Actinopteri > Cyprinodontiformes > Rivulidae > Garcialebias > Garcialebias charrua. The sequence goes on from JBBPBX010084803.1 coordinate 8,296, forward strand.
GTTTTAAATGTGCAAGGACAACTGTCATACAGACATGGCTGTAGATGTCCACGACCAAAAGTTGCGTGTTGTAATCGGTAATGGCGTAGTAGATTCCCCTTTGTAGTAGAAAATGTTTTGCATATCTTACACTGCCACACACCCCCAACACAGACAGACAGACACAGAAACACACAGCTGTGGATTGACAGGATGGTTTGGGTTTCAAGTTTTGCATTTTTTTAAACAAAATAATTGATTCTGTTAAACTGGATTCCCACCCTGTCAAGCCAAGATAAATCTTGATAGACTTTTTAAAAACAGTTTATGGTGCAAAACATTAGTTTACTAGCTAAAAACACATGTAAAGGTGAACAAAGAACAACGAGGTTGCAGGTCTCCGACGCAGCTACATCATCAACACGACAACAATCACGTTCACGTCTTTAGAAAACACAAACCGCTTAGAAACATCCTCTAATTATTAGGCGACATATCGTATAATAATCACTGTAAAGTACGAAATGTGTTACTGAGTTAATGATAAACAATGAACGCTGAACAGCTAAAACGAGTACTGTGCTAAACAACAACAATGCCGCCTCACAGCCGTTTAGCGAGCCGTTGTCGACGCACAGCGGCTGTTTAAACATATCATTATCATTACTGTAAAGAACTACAGTGCCTGAATGCGTTAATGTGAAGTTACGGCTGAGTAAACCACAAAGAACAGCGAAAAAGAGTAAAAAGTAACTCTTTCACTCACTGTTGATGCGAGGAGCAGCCATTTTGAAACGATGATCTCGGCGATCTCGGGTACGGTGTGGCGAGACCGAGTCCACGAGTTGTAATTACGACCTGAAGGGGCGTTCCAGTTGATTTTTACTGCTTGGAAGCTCGTAATTACGACCTCCGAGGACAACTGGAACGCAGCATTACAATGATCCCTAATAGTCTCTGACTGAAAATCAAAAATCCAAGATGGCCTTCTACGCAAAAAAGGAAAAATACTATAAATTGGCCAGTTTTAGTGATATTGAGCTGAAACTTGGTGTGGTTATAGCTGAGTTTGTTTCCCATCAATGCTGTATCAAAATCAAAAACGAGACAAGACAGCTGCCAGTACTACATTTAAATGGCTTTAACTCAGCCTTTTTGACACTTCTGACATTTGGTGAGGTTATGGCTGAGAACATTCCCTATCACATACTGAATCCAAATAAATAAAAAAAATCCAATATAAATGTGACAAATGCATGAACCAGTTTTTCTGCATCATTTTTAGATGATGATTCTAATTTTAGTGACATTACGCAGGTGGGAGAAGGCGGTTCTAGTAATGTTTTTAATGTGGGAGATAAAAGACATGTCCTGATCAAAAATAGCACCAATATTTTTAACATTATAGCTGGAGGCCAGATTATTGCCATCCAAGGAGGACGAAAGACTGAAAATTTTATTTCTAAGATGCTCAGGTCCAAAAACTAAAACCTCAGTTATGTCTGTATTCAAAAGCAGAAAATTTAGGGTCTTCCAGGTTTTTATGTCGTTAAAACTTGCTTGTAGTCTAAGTAGCTGATTGGATTCATTGGGTTTCATGGACAAATATAACTGTATCATCAGCATAATTAAAATTTATCCCATGCTGTTTAATAACATTACCTAATGGAAGCATGTACAAGGTAAAGAGTACTGTATTGGTCCAAGCACTGAACCTTGAGGAACTCTATGACTAACTTTGGTGATGATTCATTATTTACATTTACAAATTGGAATCTATCAGGTAGATATGACGTAAACCAATTTAGAGCAGTTCCTGTAATTCCAATATCATATTCAAGTCTCTGTAATAGAATATTATGACAACTATCAAATGCAGCCATGCAAGGTGAGTCTGACTATCTAATCTTACGTCTCAGACCTCTTAGCATTACAGTACAAAAGATAAGTCTGAGCGGAGCTGCTACAACCTACGCTCTCCTAGCAGAGCTGCCTGCCATGTAGTGGGGGTGTTGGGGTTAAATATATATTTTTTAATAAATTCAACAATTTTGCTTTAATTTTATCTTGCAGGAACCTCAAATGAGAAATTATGTGGAAACACCGCAAAGGTAGGAAACAATTTCAAGCTGTTTATAAAGATTAATTTACTGCTTAAAACTAAAGCCTTTTTTTCCCCCATCAAACATTTGTTGGCTCGGAGACTAGGAATTCCACCACTGGTGTTGAAAAGAAGTATTTTATTGTCTGTAAGAGTTTTTAAAAGTACATGTATACCATATTTTTCGGAGTAACGGTCGCACCGGAGTATAGGTCGCATTGTCCAATTATTACCAATAGATTGGAAAAATCCATAGATAGGTCGCACCTACGTTTAGCTCTGCTGCAAATGTCTGCCACAGGAGTGCACAGCAAGGCTTTTAAGAAGATTAACATTTTTAAAAAATTATTTGTTTGATAAAAATTATAGCAAATATGTGTCTGAGCTGAACTTTTCCTTAATAAATGAACGTAATTGTGAAATGAGCTGGATTTAAAAATTTGTTTCACCGAAAGTGATAAAAAGCCATATATAGGTCGCACCTGAACTGTATAGGTCGCAGGCCTTGAAAAAAATGATAAAAATGTGCGACCTATACTCCGAAAAATACGTTAGTTAATGTGGTTGAGTTGGTGTTACAAATTTAAGGTCTTAGGCTTGCCTTAAAGATGATACTCAAATGTGGCCTAAATTGAAGATTTTTTTACTGCGCATTATAGACACGCATGTCATTTTAGACACACTGTAGCATGTCATTTTAGACAGTAGCACACCTGCATACTTATTTTCATTCCAAAACCCAGCATGATGAACTGTCCATTTGTTTAATATGATGATCAAGGCTAAAAAAAAAACAACACTACCAGATGGACACAAACCCAACATTTATTTCTTCCCATAAAATTATTTTTGTTTTTAAAACACAATTTATCTTTGCATTTTACAGCAGCCAGTAAAGGATTCAGATGAAATCTTTCAGAAGCAGCAACAAGAAGAAATAGAAACATTGTTTGGCAGACTTCGCCTTCAGAATAAACATCAACAGAAGCTGTCCAAAGCTGACTTTCTTCAAATAAGTCAAATTATACCAGAGTGCTGTGACACATCTGAGAAAGACCTAGCATATCGTTATCTTCACAAGTTGATTATGTTAGATTACAGAGCCAGATATATTCCTGTTAAACAAGACACCATTGAAGTTACTGATCAGAAGCCTGTTTTGATGTCTGACACAAGTGAAACAGATGATGATCTAGAGGACCTTTTCGAAACCACTGTAACCACAAATTCGCTCAAACCGACTCATGTACATCCAATGGATGTTCAGATGGCAGTATTTCACTGCTCAGACAGCTTCCTCAGGCAGATCATGATAACAAAGTTGTCACAGTGTCAGTATGCCTTGCCGTTGCTTGTTCCTGATCCATTTACAAGAAAAACCGAGTGTCCTTTGTGGGCCTTCAGACAGATAACAAAAACATGGAAGGTAACCAAAGGTGATTCAAATATCACCATGAAGAGTATTCCAATCTGCAAAGCTGAGACACCCTTGGTGTCTTTTTTCCGACTGGGTTCACTATCAGTGTCTAAGTCTGAGCTAATGAACTCTTTGATCAATGACCGCCACAGCACGTTCTTCCATAGAAACTGTGCTGGAAGCACCAAATCTTGTTATTTAATGGACGGTGTTGCAGAGATTGCCTGGTACTGCCCTGCTGGAAAACCCAACGATGCCTTCAATGACTGCATTGCCTTTTGTAATCTTCATGGTGATGCTGTGAAGATTGAAAAACGAGACATATTGATCGAAAAATCATCAATTAATGTTGTGCTGGTGCCAAAGCTCCAAAAAGATGACAAGAGTTGGCCAATAACAGCAGAATTCTTTAAAATGAAAAAGCCTCTGATTTGTCTCATTGTTGATGATACTTGTGATGCTGTTGAGATTAGGAAGGGAAAATACAAAATGGGACTTAAAGAAAGAAGCAAGTCAGATGCTTCTGGAGAACTTAAAAAAATCATTAAAGAAGTTTTGTCTTCTGATGATCCCTCCATTTTGAAAACGTCCTTCCAGCTTGAAACCATGGCTGCAGTCTCTGGAATCAAAGTAGATGAAAGTACCCGTGAGTGTCAAAATGGAAAGTGTTCTGCTATGAGAATAGCTGATTTGCTTCAGGATAAAGATATTTCAACAATCAAAGATGAATTTCTCCCTTGTCAAGGTGAACTGTTGCACAAGTGGTGCCAGATAAACAAAGAACTCTATCATCTCAAAGGACAGTCCATTGAAAAGGAAAAATCAATAAAGGAAAGGCAACTGATGGAGCTACGTCAGGAACAATGTGCTGCTTCCTACAGTAAACTGATAACGTTGTTCACTAAAAGCCTCTCATCAAAAGACAAAGAATATTTTCTGAAATGGACTCAGATTCTGACAGATGCCCTCTCCACAGACGATATTTCTTCGATTCTTCAAAGCTATGATAACACCTGGTCTGAGGTGTTGGCTTTGAAGAACAAACACGTCAAATCAGATGTTTTAGAAGGAAAAAAAGCTGAGCTTGAATGCTTATCAAAAAAGCTGCAATCTGCAACGTTTGGCTTGGAGCACATTTTTAGAGAAATAGGGCAGATCTATGAGGCTCAAAAAACATGTCACCCAGACAGCAGAAAAGGGAAATGGTTTGCGTACCCGAAGCTAGCTGCAGATCTGCTTATTTCTGGACACCCTTTGGAGCTGCTGGATGGAGATGCAGGTCATGTTCCTCTGAAGTGGATTTCTGGTCTTTTGGAGGAAGTCATCAAGAAGCTAGGTGACCAGAAAGTGTTTGTGCTGTCAGTTCTGGGCGTGCAGAGCAGTGGAAAATCAACAATGCTGAATGCTATGTTTGGACTACAGTTTGCCGTGAGTTCTGGCAGGTGCACCAAAGGTGCCTTCATGCAGCTGGTCAAACTATCATCTGAGATCAAGAAGGACTTTAAGTTTGACTATATTTTAGTGGTGGACACTGAAGGGCTGCGTGCTCTTGAGCTTGGAGGCAACACATCTCTTCATCACGACAACGAACTGGCAACATTTGTTGTTGGTGTGGGAAACATGACATTGATCAACATCTTTGGAGAGAATCCAGCTGAGATGCAAGATGTTCTACAGATTGTTGTTCAAGCTTTCATGAGAATGAAAAGAGTCAAACTTACTCCAAGTTGCGTTTTTGTTCATCAGAATGTCACAGATGTTGCAGCAGCAGAAAAAAACATGGATGGAAAAAGACGCCTGCAAGAAAAACTGGACCAAATGACCAAACTAGCAGCCAAAGAAGAGGATTGTGATGCAGAGTGCTTCAGAGATGTTATTGAATTTGACGTCCAAACAGATGTAAAATACCTAGCCCAGCTGTGGGAAGGCAGTCCACCTATGGCTCCTCCAAATCCAGGTTACAGTGAGAGCATCCAAGAACTGAAGAATGTTATTCTCTCTAAAGCTTCAAAGTCTGATGGGATCAGTCTTTCACAGCTCAACTCTAATATTCAGGACCTGTGGATGGCACTTCTAAATGAAAATTTTGTTTTCAGCTTTAAAAACACACTGGAAATTGCAGTGTACAGGAAACTTGAGGTCCAGTATGGAAACTGGACCTGGGCCATCAGGAACAACATGTTGACCATTGAAAACCAGCTCTATAACAGAATTGAAAATGGAGACCTTAACAAGATAAAGACAAGTTATCTCAATAAAAAAACTAACACAACATTTGAAGACATTAAAACAAAAATGTTAACGTACTTTGAGGATGAAAAGGAGAAGGAAATGTTGGTTCAGTGGCGAGGCCGATTTGAAAGCAAATTCAAAGAGTTTCGTGATGAACAGGTGAAAGTAGTTAAAAGAAAACTGGATGGAGTTATTGAACAGAAGAATGCTCGGAAAAAGATGGACAATAAGAAGACAGTCTTGGAGACTAAACTGCTACTGAAGAGCAAAGAACTTGCTCAGCAGTTAAAAGGTAAGGCCAAAGATGAAAAAGAACTACAAAAGGAATTCAGCTCAGTTTGGAAAACCTGGGTTACTGAATTAACAAGAAATACAGAACCTGTTGCAGACATCAACTTGGAAGAGGATCTGTCAACCATCCTTACAGAACTTGGTGTGGAAGAAAAACATATTGATGAATCCAAAACACTTGGAAGATACAAAAACATCTCTAAAACGGGTAACTATAAAGATTATGTCATCTTCCATAAAAAACATCTCCAAGAATCAAGTGGACAACTTGAAAATGATGAGAGAAAAAACAAAGAAACAGACAAACCAGGAAATGCAGTACTTACATGTCTCAAAGTTTTTTTTAACATTGGCTCGTCAAAAGATCAGAACTCTGACAGTGATTTTTCTTATCAACACCAAGAACAGATCAGGGAACTCATTACCAAAGCTACAGAAACATCTCTCGATGCAATTAAAGACAAACCTGTTGCTACAAGAGGCTATCAAGCAACGTACTTGCAAGAAATTGTCCAACTAGTCATGGAAAATGTGGCAAAATTTGAGTCAATGTGGAGATACACTTTAAAAAAGGAGTTTACAATTGATCTCATCCTGTATGTGTTTGACTTGGCCAAAAAATGGCTTCTGGAGTCCCAGGAGAAATTCAAAAAGAACAACGATGCACTCATTTACCTGGAAAACAAAAAAGGGGAATATTATAATGTTTTCAAAAGCTTTTGTCAAGGAAGTTCCTCTGCAGTAGTCCTCGCTGAACTCATCTGTGAAAAACTGAAAACATCCATCGTTGAAGTTGCTTACACAAAAACAGCCATAGCTCTTGCTGGAGAGATGAAGTGTAATTTCCCCGCATTCAATGGGACCAGACTAGATTTGGAGAAACATCTGTTGAAATCACTCGCTGAGAAAGAGG
>JBBPBX010084804.1:0-15228 GCA_038048925.1 Garcialebias charrua
AATTTTGATCATATTTAAATTAAATACCTTTGATCATTAGAAAGAGACTCAGAGGGACTCCTGCTACCATTGCATCCCAAGATTTGAGATTGAGTGCTTGAAGGGATGTCCATCGGGGTTCTTTCTGCATTTTAGAGGGTTTAAACATAAGTGTTAATATGTCAAAAATGTAAATTACTTTACACAAGGTTTCCAAGTACCCCAAGATGATAGTTGTGCAATATTTACCTGACTGTGCATTCATCCTTTTAGGAGGAGTTGGAAGAGCAAAGTCATCTATAATAAAACAGTCAACAGTAAAAAATAAATTAAAATAAAAGTGATTTTACATCTATAGTAAGTAATTAGCCTGTTACTGATATGGTGGTGATTGAAATACTACATAGATTTGTTCTTAAAAAAAGAAATAAAAGTTACATGGATTAGCTTATTATGTGCAGGATGTGGCTTATTTTTATTGTGAAATATGTAACAAAAAGTGTAAGTGACTTAGCTGTGCGTTTGCAGTAAGAACAATTGCATACCTCCAATGATTCTAGAATTGTCAGCCCACCTTGTGTGACATGACCCACCACCAAGGTATAACTATCCTCTTTTGATGTGGTATACCCCCAAATTAATCAGTGGTGAAAATTTTTTTAACATACCCTCACAAGGAAAAACATTTCTAGACTTCTTGGTAGCTTTTTGACCTAAAATAAATAAAAAAATATACATGCTGTAAGACAGTAGTCATATTTTGAACAAACTATACCTGTGAAGGAAATTTTGTGACCGATTGTCAGATGCAGTTTTGTATTTCATACCTTTTGATCATTGCAGCCCTAACGTTAAAACAGAGAATTGGTGTGTCTTATCATACGAGGCCTTTCCGTGTGCATAACAAAGTTGGTTACGTTCTAATGTCTGATGCAAACGGTACCACCTTCAGGTTGATTCATCATTATTGCAGAAGAGGTTTTCTGGGAGTTCTTGAGTTTGCAGCTCTGAGAGAGCCTGGGACAGCTTAGGCTCGGTTTTGTCTTGCTTTTCCGATAAGGCCAAGGTTTTTTACTCTGAGGCCTGATGCTGCCTGGCTTTGGCTCACTGTTTGGCTTTGCAGTTCCACAAATTAATGCAACAATAAACAATAAATAAAGGTTGAATGAATGAAAAAGTAGAGGAACTGGCCACCACATAGATCTGTGACGTCTATTTCACTGGGATTTCCTAACAGGGAACTGGCATCTTTTGGTAGCCGGTGTCCATGGATGGCTGGGTTAGGTTTGGAGACAACTCACCACTGAAGGCGACTTGGATCGTGTTTTTCCAAATCTGTGGAAAAGAGCAAGGAGAGGAATGTGAAATCTCAACCTTATTTTAAAAGTTTGTGGATGGAAAGTATGTCAATATACCACATTCACCAACAGAGACATTGAACATTCTTGTTTAGACAAATACCCATGAAGCAGGTGTGTTTGGGGCCTCTGCACATTCTCCATCAGCAGTAGATTAATACCCCTCTGCTTAGTTCATGTAACATTAACATTTATCTTTGTGTGACCACAGCCAATGCTGACAGATATAAGAGGGGGAAATGTTTTTTTTAAGCACATGATTAAAAAAAGTCATTAATGATGGGCAGTACATGTATAGGGGATAATTAAGTTTTATCGTTTAATGTTAAACATATTTCTGAGACATTTTAGGCTTAGTGGCTGAAGAGTTATGACAGTTTTATACACCGTTTACTGATTTTATATGCTCAGGAAATGTTACTGTTTAGTTAGCTTAGGAGCCCATTTTTCATATAATCATAACTTAATCAAGTAGTTTCTCTTCATCCAGTGCAGTGTAAGAATTATGAGGAGGTCAATATTAATACTGACCTCTTTATCCTTAATTAATCTACTTATTCAGATTGAATAGTAAATTCACGGATTCTGTTCTTTTTCAGTTTACCCAATATTTCTGTGATCTTTATGATGGATAAATAAACAGAGCTAAGTGACAATGGACACGTTAACTTAGTTTGATATGTCAAAGAGACACTATCATTTATTTAAAATAAATCAACTAAATTAACACCATTACACTTGATTGACATGATTTCACTTTCTTTCAATTTAAAACGTCAGCACACTTAAATTCAACACAACAGACTTCAATATTGGATGTAAACATATTTAGTCTGAGGGCTCTTTAAACTTAAAATAGTTTCCAGCTTAGATTGAGAGGGGAAAGAGTAGGAGGAAAGATTTAAGAAGAATCGGGAGGTTAAGAGAGGAAGTTTATCTTGCATTTATGAAACCAGATGACACTCTTCCGTACGCGTCCAGCTAAGATATCATCACACCTCCAGCAAGCAAACAGCTGCTCCTTTACCTTAAGACGTCCGCCTTGGTTCTGGTAAAGAGCTGTGGTCAACTTTAGACTGACGAGTCGTCGGTCCCGCAAGTCCAAGCTGGACTCCACGCGTGTTTACCTTGTCGGTGTCGGTGATACTCGCTTTCATCGGCAAAAGTCGTGGCAGTCGTGGTTTCTTGGCTCAAGATAATTTATTCCAGGAAGGAATAACAAACGCTCGTTCGAGGTGGACTCATAACAGCCTGTTATCAGTCCTTAGCTGAAGACGCAGGTCGTTAGCTCTTGACCAAAACGTACTCAGCTCCTTGGGAAAGTTCACATCTCTCTGCAAGTTCCCAGCAACTCTTCCAAGCGTTCTCGCACAGTAAGAACTTAAAAAGCAGGAACAAAGAGAGGAGTGGACTTGCCTTATCAGGCCCAAGGTCACAGCCAGAGCAGAGAGAGCTTTGTTTAGGGAACAGACAGAGAAAGCTGGAGCCTTGTTCATGATTAAACTGTCTTCTTATTTCTAAACAAAACAGTCGGGTCTCTGTGACCCGATATTTCCCTTTAACACAGCAGTGAAACACAGTTTAACTCTCAAAGAATAACACAGCTTAAAAGCACACATCATGAAAATGACAAAAGTTATTCTTTTGATCACATCAGCTTAAAATCAAAGATAGAAATAGTCTCTTATTGGTGACTATGTTATCAGATTATAGCTAAATGAATGATTTTGTAGTAAATGTCTTGCTTTACTGAGAGGTCAGTAAAGGTCATCACTGGACAGTTCAAAGACCTTAATTTGACCCTGGGTAGGTCCACTACATCTCCCCCCTTTTGGAAGCCATCGCCAGTCCTTGGGGATGGGGTCCAACACGAAAGGAAACCTTGAACTGTCTTTGATCTTGAAGTAATCCAGCAAGTGGAAAAGAAAAATCAAAAATTATAATCCCATAAAGTTTTTGAAATTCCATACTGTTCGGAGGTAATCCCATTGCGAAAAGCTTTTAATCCCTTGGAAAACTGAGTCTGTTAACTCTTGGCAAACAAAGTCTGTGATCCTTTGGGAAACAAAGTCTTATAATCCACAGCGGTAATTCCACAGCAGTAATTCCACAACGATTAGTTTTGTTGATTGATCAGCAACAATTGTTTTCATAATCAGCATGTAGAGGGGATCCCTCGATTGACGCAGAGGAGGCGACCCTTGGATGAAGGTTGAAGACCAAGCGTTGGAGCTGCAGGTCCCCACATCGAAGGTTGTTGGCTGGTTGGTTTCCAGTCAGTGCCACTCTGGTTCTATGTGTCATGCAATTATGTGGTTTTTTAAGGTGGGCTTATGATTGGGATTTTACATTAAGCCTTACCTATATGCACCTGGTATGTAAGCTATCATGGTTTAGATCAGCTACATTACCAATTAAGGGGTGGATCAATTCTGTAAAATTTAGATATAGGGATTTGTACCTATAAAATTTTGGAGGGCTTCTGTAACGAAGGCCTCTAATTCCAAACTATTCCTCCATTCATTACTTAGTTTAGGTTAAACTAAAATAAAAATGAAATATAGTTTGATCTAAATGTCTGTTGTCTTTTAGACGAACGACGTAGGATTTGGTATTCCTAATAAATTTTGAAGTCTATGGCGAGACTCATCAAAATGAATAGATAATCTAGAATAGAAACGATCGAATCGGTTCAATTTAGAAATTGTGAGACCAGTGTAGTTTATGGTACCTTGAGTAGCTTTAAACTACATTGACTCTTCGACGATTGAGATTTAACAAAACGAACTGCATGTTGGCATAGTTAAATCCATATCATTCATTAACCAATGTTAATACAAAACCTTTTTGGCTGGGAGTGTTCAGAACCAAACAATATCTCAACTAATGACAACAGTAATGACTAAACAACAAGGAAACAACGTTTCACTGCTTCGACACACTCTTGTCGTCAGATTCCAAAGTGCAACACACAAGAAAAACAGGTCTCAACTTTATGACCGAGGTCAAATTAAATCTCGTGGATTTAAACGGTTGTTAAGGTTAGTTTTTTGTTGTGGGTTTTAGGCTTAGCGTTTCTAAGTTCAAATTGGACAATGCGACTTATAGGGTGGGAAATATGGTAGTTTAAACCTGATTAGTTTATTTACTAACTTGTGTTTGGACGACCTTATTATCCCATGAAGTCGGTGAGTTTGTGAGATCTTTGTCTTTTGTGGAGTCATTGAACGCCTTGTAAGGTTTGATCTGATTTCGATGTACCCATTTAGCAATTGGCTCTTTGCGGCCTTTGCTGATTTTGATTTCGTAGACGACTGAGGACACTTTGTCTGTTATCAGATGAGGTCCAGTCCACCTGGGCATTAGTTTGCGGGCGAGAGTTCCGGTCTCGGACCCTCCTTTCCCGGTTGCTGGGCGAACGTATAGTACCAGACTCTGTCTCCCACTTGGAGTTCATTGTGAGAGGCCTTCTGGTCGTAGTACGCCTTGCGTCCTTCAGCGGATTTTTCCAGGTTTTTCTGGGCGAAAGCAAAAGTGTTTCTGAGGTGTACATTCAAATCTTTCATGTATTGTTGTGTAGTGTAGGCTGTCGCCATGGCGGCGTCGCCTGGTTGGTACAACAGGTGTAGAGGGAGAGTCATTTGTCGACCGGTCATCATCTCGAAGGGAGAGATGCCAGTTGATGTGTGTGGAGTGGCTCTTATGGCCATGAGGACCAGAGGGAGTTTCACGTCCCAGTCCTTGTGGTTTGCAGCCACGTATTTCTTCAAAATACTCACCACAGTTCTGTTTGCTCTCTCTACTTGGCCTGAAGCCTGTGGGTGGTAGCCGACATGAAAGTTGGCCTTGACGCCTAGCGTCTTCCACAGTTCTTTCATCACTTCACCTGTGAAGTGTGTACCTTGGTCTGAGTTCACCCTAAGGGGAAGTCCAAACCTTGAGAATATATGATTCATTAACAACATAGCAGTAGTTTGTGCTGTGTCGTTAGGAGCTGGTAGGCATTCTACCCATTTGGTGAATGCACAGGTTACCGTGAGAAAATATTTATTTCCTCTAGAGCTCTTAGTGAGTGGTCCAACCCAGTCGATCTGGAGGTCAGACCATGGGAATGCAATGCCTCTGCTTTGCAGTGGTGCTCTGTGAAGTGGTCTGGTTGGCTGAAACTGGCCACAGACCACGCACCCTTCAATGTAGTCCTTGACATCCTTTTTCATTCCAGGCCAATAGGCAATTTGTTTTAATGCCGTCAGCGTGGCTTTATCTCCTTTGTGTCCTGCGGACGGGAGATCATGGGCATGAACTAACATCACCCCCCTTTGGTCATGGGGAACCACGAACACAGGTGAGGACGTTGGTCCATGAGCGAAAGTTAAGATGCCCTTGATTAGTTTTAGCTGTTTGCGCAGCTGATAGAGGACCTTAAGGTCTGGATCGGAATCCAGGTCGTCTTTAGACGGACTATTTTTGTTCGGATCGGTCAGGTACAGTATCATGGAGTTGATAGCAGGATCCGCCTTCTGTAGTTGGATGATGTCTGGGTCAGTCAGTGCAGGTCGTACAGAGACTGCGTTGTCAGCAGGTCTGGTTGCGGCCTGTGCACGTGTGACTGCCATAACTCTGACTGAAGGTTGTGTTGGCAGAGTTTCGATTAACCAGGAGGGGTCGAAGGACCATAGAGGACCTTCGTCGGCTCCTTCTTTGGCTAAGGAGTCTGCAATGTCATTGTAGTGCTTGTCATCGCCTGGGACTCTAGAATGCCCTGGAACTTTCTTCCAGTAGATCTGTAAGTCGTGTGATGTCACCAAGTGATCACACGCTATGAAAAGCTCTTTGTGTTTGACCACTTTTCTGTCGCTTGTTAGGAAACCGTTCTGTTTCCACACAGCGAGGTGACAAGCGAAACTCAAACGAGCATAGTTAGAGTCAGTGCAGATGACTAGCGTCTTGATGGAGCGTTCTACTACCATCTGGAGAGCTATTAGGATTCCTGCAATCTCAGCATACTGAGAAGTCTGAGAGCCTAATTTGTAGCTGAAAGTTATCTGCTCTTGGTCTTGGAGGAGGACCCCTCCAACACCTGCTCTGCAGATTTTGTCGCGGAGGAATGAAGATCCATCCACGTACAATGTTGTCATATCTTTGCAGATATTGTCATCAAAGAAGTGGTGATTCGGGTCCTCAGTTACTGGGGGTTTTACCTCAACCGGCGGCTGGGTGGCTGGTACATCTTGTGTACACTTCTGGCAGATTGCCAAGTCCGTCCCCAGATGTGACTTCTTGTTTTGACCATAACGTATGTCTAGGTTAAAACTTTGAAGCGCCATGAGCCATGTTGCAACACGTGAGTTTGTCACCACACCATCTCTGATGCGTTCACTGTTAAGAAATGTCACTGGCTGGTGTTGTGTTTCCACAATGATTTTCTGTCCACCAATGTAGCTGGAGAAATGTTTAACTGCCCACACTGTGGTCAGTAAAGCTTTCTCACAGTCTGAGAATCTCAACTCGGGGCCTGCCATCGTTTTGCTGGCGTAGGCTACTACACGTTTGTCTCTGTCGTGTATCTGGTACAGACCTGCACTTATGCAATGAGCTGAGAAGCCCACTTCCAAGTAAAACTCTTTGTTGTAGTCTGGGTAGACTAAACAAGGGGCTGACTTGATCCTGTTTATAAGAGCGTCCATTGCCTGTTGCTGTTTGTCAGTCCAAACAAATGGTACGTCTTTTTTAAGGAGTTCAGTCCCCGTACGAGCCACCAGATGTAAGAATTATGAGGAGGTCAATATTAATACTGACCTCTTTATCCTTAATTAATCTACTTATTCAGATTGAATAGTAAATTCACGGATTCTGTTCTTTTTCAGTTTACCCAATATTTCTGTGATCTTTATGATGGATAAATAAACAGAGCCATAAGTGACAATGGACACGTTAACTTAGTTTGATATGTCAAAGAGACACTATCATTTATTTAAAATAAATCAACTAAATTAACACCATTACACTTGATTGACATGATTTCACTTTCTTTCAATTTAAAACGTCAGCACACTTAAATTCAACACAACAGACTTCAATATTGGATGTAAACATATTTAGTCTGAGGGCTCTGTAAACTTAAAATAGTTTCCAGCTTAGATTGAGAGGGGAAAGAGTAGGAGGAAAGATTTAAGAAGAATCGGGAGGTTAAGAGAGGAAGTTTATCTTGCATTTATGAAACCAGATGACACCCTTCCGTACGCGTCCAGCTAAGATATCATCACACCTCCAGCAAGCAAACAGCTGCTCCTTTACCTTAAGACGTCCGCCTTGGTTCTGGTAAAGAGCTGTGGTCAACTTTAGACTGACGAGTCGTCGGTCCCGCAAGTCCAAGCTGGACTCCACGCGTGTTTACCTTGTCGGTGTCGGTGATACTCGCTTTCATCGGCAAAAGTCGTGGCAGTCGTGGTTTCTTGGCTCAAGATAATTTATTCCAGGAAGGAATAACAAACGCTCGTTCGAGGTGGACTCATAACAGCCTGTTATCAGTCCTTAGCTGAAGACGCAGGTCGTTAGCTCTTGACCAAAACGTACTCAGCTCCTTGGGAAAGTTCACATCTCTCTGCAAGTTCCCAGCAACTCTTACAGCGTTCTCGCACAGTAAGAACTTAAAAAGCAGGAACAAAGAGAGGAGTGGACTTGCCTTATCAGGCCCAAGGTCACAGCCAGAGCAGAGAGAGCTTTGTTTAGGGAACAGACAGAGAAAGCTGGAGCCTTGTTCATGATTAAACTGTCTTCTTATTTCTAAACAAAACAGTCGGGTCTCTGTGACCCGATATTTCCCTTTAACACAGCAGTGAAACACAGTTTAACTCTCAAAGAATAACACAGCTTAAAAGCACACATCATGAAAATGACAAAAGTTATTCTTTTGATCACATCAGCTTAAAATCAAAGATAGAAATAGTCTCTTATTGGTGACTATGTTATCAGATTATAGCTAAATGAATGATTTTGTAGTAAATGTCTTGCTTTACTGAGAGGTCAGTAAAGGTCATCACTGGACAGTTCAAAGACCTTAATTTGACCCTGGGTAGGTCCACTACACTCCAGATGTAAGAATTATGAGGAGGTCAATATTAATACTGACCTCTTTATCCTTAATTAATCTACTTATTCAGATTGAATAGTAAATTCACGGATTCTGTTCTTTTTCAGTTTACCCAATATTTCTGTGATCTTTATGATGGATAAATAAACAGAGCCATTAAGTGACAAAGACGTTAACTTAGTTTGATATGTCAAAGAGACACTATCATTTATTTAGAATAAATCAACTAAATTAACACCATTACACTTGATTGACATGATTTCACTTTCTTTCAATTTAAAACGTCAGCACACTTAAATTCAACACAACAGACTTCAATATTGGATGTAAACATATTTAGTCTGAGGGCTCTTTAAACTTAAAATAGTTTCCAGCTTAGATTGAGAGGGGAAAGAATAGGAGGAAAGATTTAAGAAGAATTGGGAGGTTAAGAGAGGAAGTTTATCTTGCATTTATGAAACCAGATGACACTCTTCCGTACGCGTCCAGCTAAGATATCATCACACCTCCAGCAAGCAACTCACGGCTCTTGGTTTTCATCAACCCAGCTCTCATGACAGCAGGTCTCCACAATGGAAGGAATCAGCTTCCTCTTCTTAACATACAGCAGCAGGTCACAATGGAAGGTTTCAACTTCCTCTTCTTCACACATGCAGCAGGTCACACTTCAGCGTCTTACGCCAACAGCAGGTCTTCACAACGGAAGGTTTCAGCTTCCTCTTCAAATGGCTCATCAAACAGCCTCCTCAAGTGGGTTAAACCACAACATCAAATGGCCACCTCAAATGGCTCCAAACGGCTCACAAACGGCCTCCTCAAATGGCTCCAAACAGCTCATCAAACGGCCTCCTCAAATGGCTCCAAACGGGCTCACAAATGGCCTCCTCAAATGGCTCCAAACAGCTCATCAAACAGATGGCTTCATGGCTCCTCTTCACACTGCTGCTGCTTTTTCTGCTGCTGCTGTTGCAGACCTCTGCTCAGCTTCTGCTGCTGCTGCTTCATCATCAGGTCTGCTGTTTCTTCATCAGGCCTGATGCTCCTTCATCCCAGACTGCTGCAGCTGCTTGGATCAGCTGCTCATTCATCAGCGTCTGGTTCTGGGGCTGCTGGAACCTCAGATCCTCATGCAGCATGGATCTCCTCCTGCTGCCACTCTCACTTGGAGCTTGAACCCTCACTTGGAACCTGAACCACCCCTCTGCTGTGTGGCTTGGACCTAATAAAGGGAGAGAGAGAGAGCAACTACCTCCACCTACAGCTAATGAGCACCAGCTGCAATCAATTAGTCTCCTACAGCCTCTAAACAGCTCATGCTCAACCTCTAAAGAGCTCATGCCTCTGCTCAAAATATTTAAACAAAACCTCAAAACCTTTAAACAATTTTTTTCTCTTACTAAAATAAATTACATGCCTGGGGCATGTAACACCCCCCCACATAAGAATTTACATTGGAGATGCAGCCATACACCACCATGCTCATCACCCATGTAAATGAAACCAAAAAATCTTAACATCTATACTCAACACTAACAACAACAACAAAAAAATAACAACACACATCACACACAACTAACAGTCACCTTCAGAATACCTGAAACCCAAAAAGGCGTCGCCGGTCAGGTTGTACATCACAAGGCCTCCTTTTAGCTGCACACTCACCAACATTCAGTTTAGTGATGTCAGACTGAAGATCAGGGTTTTTTCCAACAACCAGAGGGAAATTGTCCGCCTCTGTGTTATCAGTTCCATCACTTGACAGTAGTATCATTTTAACTGCGCCAACTCTGTCATCAGGCACCCTGCAGACAAAACATTTAGAGTTAGCACAATCACTGTCTACATTTTCAACAAATGGTTCCATCAGGTCATCTCTCACAGACAGCAAACTATCACTCTCTGCTGCTGATTCAGCTAAAGGTTCCACAACTTCCTGCAGCACACTCACAACCTCCTGTGAACAGGATGAAAAGGTACACAGAGGAGCAGGATGGACAGTCAGGCTTGGCTCCTCTGCTACATTGCTCACTGGGACATCTAATTCAGAAAAAAGCAAAAAACAGTCACTCAGATCAATGTCATCATCATCATTTTTGCATTGTACCTTCACCAGTGGAGACACCTCTGGAGTGACCAAATCCAAATCCATAGTCAAGTCATTCTCAAGTTTTTTTGTTTGCTCAAGTTTTTCACTTTTCTCAAGTTCAGGTTTCACATGTTTAGGGTTCTCAAGTTCAGGGACGTCTGCAACAAAAAAGCTAGAACAAAGTCCCAACTCAGCTTCTCCAGAACTCAACAGTGGGCGAATCCTCACTTCACACAACGGGACATGTTCAACACCTAGCTCTAACTCTCTCTGATAATTCTTATTTTGCAGTTCTAATTTTCGTTGCTTAAATTTAATCTCCATCTCTCTCAGAGCAGTTTGTTGCTCCAACTCTGCTTTCCTCACAACTGCTTCAGACTTAGCTTTTCTGGCATCGAATTCAGCTTTTCTGGCATCCAATTCCATTCGACGTATTTTTAACTCCAATTCCTTTAAACGAATCTCATCATCGAACCCCATTGTTTCAGAAAAAAAAACTGTGTTAAACAGCTCACCACCAGAAAGACCTACACTTAGACTACTTTAACGTCCAAGCAACCCCTGAACGTTTCAAAAAGAGCCAGCTGACAACGAACACTTAATTCGCACCACAAAGTCAGCTCAAAAATGCAAAAAAAACAGCTCCAAAAACAGCACATGAGACGAGCTCCCATTATAATTTACCAAAAATTAGGGGGAGAAAAAAAAAATAGCTCATTAGTCAATTAGTCCAATCCCGGACGAGGGTCCATTATATGTTACGACCCGAAGGCACGTAGCACACAAGGACACCAGACACAGAAAGGATGTTAAAAAAACAATGTTTATTTTAGGCTCTCTGGAGTCTGTGTCCTAAAAAAAAAGATGATTAAAGAAAAAAGGTGGACTTCTCAAAAAGCAGCTTCTTGAATACAAAAAAAACTCAATGTCCAGCAGGACACTCACGGCTCTTGGTCTTCAGCCCCCAGCTCCTCACGACCGCAGGTCTCCACATCAGATTCAGCCTCAGAGGGATTCAGCCTCCTCCTCTCAAAACATAGCAGCCGGTCACAATGGAAGGTTTCAGCTTCCTCTTCTTCACACACGCAGCAGCAGGTCACTCTTCACAACAGCTTCCTCCTCTCAAAACACATGCAGCAGCAGGTCTTCACAACGGAAGGTTTTGGCTTCCTCTTCAGCCTCCTCAAGTGGGTTAAACCACAACATCAAATGGCCACCTCAAATGGCTCCAAACGGCTCACAAACGGCCTCCTCAAATGGCTCCAAACAGCTCATCAAACGGCCTCCTCAAATGGCTCCAAACGGGCTCACAAACGGCCTCCTCAAATGGCTCCAAACAGCTCATCAAACGGCCACCTCAAATGGCTCCAAGCAGCTCATCAAACAGATGGCTTCATGGCTCCTCTTCACACTGCTGCTGCTTTTGCTGCTGCTGCTGTTGCAGACCTCTGCTCAGCTTCTGCTGCGGCTGTTTCTTCATCAGGCCTGATGCTCCTTCATCCCAGACTGCTGCAGCTGCTTGGATCAGCTGCTCATTCATCAGCGTCTGGTTCTGGGGCTGCTGGAACCTCAGATCCTCATGCAGCATGGATCTCCTCCTGCTGCCACTCTCACGTGGAGCTTGAACCCTCACTTGGAACCTGAACCACCTTCTTGGAACCTCTCTCTTGGCTGTGTGGCTTGGACCTAATATAGGGAGAGAGAGAGAGCAACTACCTCCACCTACAACTAATGAGCACCAGCTGCAATCAATTAGTCTCCTACAGCCTCTAAACAGCTCATGCTCAACCTCTAAAGAGCTCAAGATTCTGATCAGAATCTTTAAACAAAAAACTTCAAAAAACCTTTAAACAATTTTGCTCTTACTAAAATAAATTACATGCCTGGGGCATGTAACAGTGTATGTTTCCCATACACAGACGAAATTCGTCTCTGCATTTAACCCAACCACCCCAGGTGGTGCAGTGAGCAGCCAGAGGGCGCTCGGGGAGCTGGAGAATTAGGTGTGCACTCATAGACACCCCAAGGTGTGTAGTAAGTTCAGCAGATAGAACACAATGACCTCTAATTACTGCAGAGGATCTGAATACACACTTTAAAGGGTTTTAAATATTAATTAAGACTTAAATCAGCCATTTCTTATTGATATTTTACAATACAACCTGACCATTGCAGTTCTTTCTAGTAAATTTAATTATCTAATATTTCTTTATATTATCAGCTGATATCACTGAAAGCTGTTGCAATCAGCCTTACTTAAACAGATAAAAGTTCAAATATCCATGATAATGTGATATAACAGAAATATAGTATGCTTGTTGTCGATGAAGATCTTGAGCCTCTTCAGTAAAGTTAGCAGTTAACTTGTCGTTTACTCCGGCAACGTATATTTTACAAAACTCAAAAAAAAAATAAGTCAACAACAAAAATACAAAACAGAAAGATAAGATCCAAATCAACGTACAAAAACAGAGTGGAAATGAGTTAATGAGCATTTGCTAATTAGCGATAGCTAATGCTATAAAGCTTTCGGAAAGTGGTGCTGCACTTCAAAAAGTATTTTTTCATGTTAACTCCATCCATCCATCCATCCATCTTCTTCCGCTTATCCGGGGTCGGGTCGCGGGGGTAGCAGCCTAAGTAGGGAGGCCCAGACTTCCCTCTCCCCAGCCACTTGGAGCAGCTCCTCCGGGGGAATCCCAAGGCGTTCCCAGGCCAGCCGAGAAACATAGTCCCTCCAGCGCGTCCTGGGTCTTCCTCTGGGTCTCCTCCCGGTGGGACATGCCCGGAACACCTCACCAGGGAGGCGTCCAGGAGGCATCCTAACCAGATGCCCGAGCCACCTCAACTGGCTCCTCTCGATGTGGAGAAGCAGCGGCTCTACTCCGAGTCCCTCCCGGATGACATAGGCGTAATTTACACGGGGGTTAGGGGGGTTTTGACCCCCCCAATAATTTGATCCGGTCATTTAACCCCCCCAATAAAATGAAATCATTTCGTCATTATACATATCTTACATCAATAATTGATTTTCTTTATTCATTCAAATTTTTTAGTAAAATTGCTGCATGTTTTTAACAAACTCCCTGAGGACTGACCCCCTCCCATGCAAATAATTTGGTATCACCCATCTCACCGGCTACAGGAAGTCACGTGAGTCACGGAGCTGCTCATGAAGTTGCCCAGAAGTTTCTACATGCATGTGTTCGAAAAAGGCCTCCTTTGGTCGGACTGACTCTGTCGCTGCCCGCCCCTTGCTATGGATGTAGCTGCTATTAGCTGTGAGGTTCGCTGTTTTTGTTTGCAAGATACCACTCATAAACCACACCGCGGATTTTTAAATCAAGCTGATTTCACATTTGGTTCAGCTCAGGAGCCCATCTGCTGTAGTGAGGTAAGAAATATATTTTTTAAGCGTTTATTTAACTAAATTTAAAGAAACAAAGCTCCGGTTTGACCCGCCTGGCGCCTGCATAAAATTCAGCGAACTTTTTTTTTTTAAATCCAGCTGATTTGAACATTTCGTCAAACTCAGGAGTACGTCTACTATCACCCATAAGTCAGCGAAGAAATACTGTATATTTTTAAGCGTTTATTTAGCTAAATTTAAAGAAAGAAAGCGTCCGGTTTGACCCGCCTGGCGCCTGCATAAAAATCAGCGAACTTTTTTTTTTAAATCCAGCCGATTTGAACATTTAGTTAAACTCAAGAACACGTCTTCTATAAAGTCAGCTTAGTAATATATTTTTTCTCGCAAAGAAATAATTGTTTTTACCGTGTTTCTTTGTGAAGTTCTTCGTACTAGCTGGGTCCTGTCGCCGCCATCTTGATCAGGACAAAGCTGACGCGTCGCGTGGAGATGACGCGTATACAGCAAGAGAAATTGAATATGATGTCCCATTAAGTAAAGCAGAAATAAAAATAATTGTTAAAGATAAAATAAATGATATGTGGCAGGAGAGGTGGGATTTAGAGGAAAGAGGAAGACATTTACATAACATACAGAAGGAGGTACTCCTAAGTGACGATAGTAGTTTAATGTCTAGGAGAGAGGAAGTATGGATTAAGTTGAGGATTAATAATAATAATAATAATAACCTGCTCGTGCACGCGGGAGGTCATTTACATAATTTCCACCCCTCAAAACACCATATAAGGCCACGCTTCCTGCCTTCTGACAGCAGGAAGTGTCCATTCATTCAAACACATGAAGTAAAATGAGGAACTCCACGCGTTCGGAGATCTGCTCTCAGTCGCGCTGTGGCTACCCCCCCCCCCCTGCAGGTGTCGGATGGTCAAATATCTTTAATGTTAGTGTAAAGTTTGTAAACAACTGTGTAGTTTCACTTATTCAGAAGAGCTGTGGCGCACCGCTACCCCCCCACCCCCCCGCAAGTGTCGGATGTGTTTTTGAACAGAGGCATTTTAAAATGTCTCGAAACTACAGTTAACCTCATATTAATATTGTAGTGCATATGTTGTGTCTCCCGTGGGTCGTACAGTATCAGAAATCAAGAATAAATGGTTTGATCTGTAAATGGCTTCAAACAAACGTCTCGCCACAGCACGACAGGTGGACAGTCTGCGAGATGGAGCAGACTTTTACTGCAAGACGCGCGATGATCCACACTCAGAACACAGATGACAGTGCGCCCGCAGTCAACAGGCAGCTTAAATAAAAATGACATGAAACGAATGAATAAGCTGGTTTC
>JBBPBX010084805.1:0-15227 GCA_038048925.1 Garcialebias charrua
AGACGGCCATTTTGGATGAAACTAGCTAATTAGGTGAGTCGGCCATTTTGAATCAAACTAGCTAATTAGGTGAGTCGGCCATTTTGAATCAAACAAGATAATTAGGTGAGTCGGCCATTTTGAATCAAACTAGCTAATTAGGTGAGTCTGCCATTTTGAATCAAACTAGCTAATTAGGTGAGTCGGCCATTTTGAATCAAACTAGCTAATTAGGTGAGTCGGCCATTTTGAATCAAACTAGCTAATTAGTTGAGTCGGCCATTTTGAATCAAATTAGCTAATTAGGTGAGTCTGCCATTTTGAATGAAACTAGCTTATTAGGTGAGTCGGCCATTTTGAATGAAACTAGCTAATTAGGTGAGTCGGCCATTTTGAATCAAACTAGCTAATTAGGTGAGTCGGCCATTTTGAATCAAACTAGCTAATTAGGTGAGTCGGCCATTTTGAATCAAACTAGCTAATTAGGTGAGTCGGCCATTTTGAATCAAACTAGCTAATTAGGTGAGTCGGCCATTTTGAATCAAACTAGCTAATTAGGTGAGTCGGCCATTTTGAATCAAACTAGCTAATTAGGTGAGTCGGCCATTTTGAATAATTAGGTGAGTCGGCCATTTTGAATCAAACAGCTCATTAGGTGAGTCGGCCATTTTGAATCAAACAAGCTCATTAGGTGAGTCGGCCATTTTGAATCAAACTAGCTCATTAGGTGAGTCGGCCATTTTGAATCAAACTAGCTCATTAGGTGAGTCGGCCATTTTGAATCAAACTAGCTCATTAGGTGAGTCGGCCATTTTGAATCAAACTAGCTAATTAGGTGAGTCGGCCATTTTGAATCAAACTAGCTAATTAGGTGAGTCGGCCATTTTGAATCAAACTAGCTAATTAGGTGAGTCGGCCATTTTGAATCAAACTAGCTAATTAGGTGAGTCGGCCATTTTGAATCAAACTAGCTAATTAGGTGAGTCGGCCATTTTGAATCAAACTAGCTAATTAGGTGAGTCGGCCATTTTGAATCAAACTAGCTAATTAGGTGAGTCGGCCATTTTGAATCAAACTAGCTAATTAAGTGAGTCGGCCATTTTGAATCAAACTAGCTAATTACGTGAGTCGGCCATTTTGAATCAAACTAGCTAATTAGGTGAGTCGGCCATTTTGAATCAAACTAGCTCATTAGGTGAGTCGGCCATTTTGAATCAAACTAGCTCATTAGGTGAGTCGGCCATTTTGAATCAAACTAGCTCATTAGGTGAGTCGGCCATTTTGAATCAAACTAGCTAATTAGGTGAGTCGGCCATTTTGAATCAAACTAGCTAATTAGGTGAGTCGGCCATTTTGAATCAAACTAGCTAATTAGGTGAGTCGGCCATTTTGAATCAAACTAGCTAATTAGGTGAGTCGGCCATTTTGAATCAAACTAGCTAATTAGGTGAGTCGGCCATTTTGAATCAAACCAGGTAATTAGGTGAGTCGGCCATTTTGAATCAAACCAGCTAATTATGTGAGTCGGCCATTTTGAATCAAACCAGCTAATTAGGTGAGTCGGCCATTTTGAATCAAACCAGCTAATTAGGTGAGTCGGCCATTTTGAATCAAACCAGCTAATTAGGTGAGTCGGCCATTTTGAATCAAACCAGCTAATTAGGTGAGTCGGCCATTTTGAATCAAACCAGCTAATTAGGTGAGTCGGCCATTTTGAATCAAACCAGCTAATTAGGTGAGTCGGCCATTTTGAATCAAACCAGCTAATTAGGTGAGTCGGCCATTTTGAATCAAACCAGCTAATTAGGTGAGTCGGCCATTTTGAATCAAACCAGCTAATTAGGTGAGTCGGCCATTTTGAATCAAACCAGCTAATTAGGTGAGTCGGCCATTTTGAATCAAACCAGCTAATTAGGTGAGTCGGCCATTTTGAATCAAACCAACTAATTAGGTGAGTCGGCCATTTTGAATTAAACAAGCAAATTAGGTGAAGCGGCCATTTGAACAAGCAAATTAGGTGAAGCGGCCATTTTGATGGATATATGGAACTTATATTTGGCAAATGGGTAGCTGACAATGATCCCTAATAAATTTCAATTGAAAATCCAATTTCCAAGATGGCCGACAACGCAAAAAAGTCAAAATACTGTAAAATGGTCAATTTTAGTGATATTGAGCTGAAACTTGGTATGGTGATAGCTGACAATGTTTCCTATCATATTCCATATCAAAATCAAAAATCCAAGATGGCCGCCATAGCTACTTTCAAATGGCTATAACTCGGCCATCTTTATACATAGAGAGCTGAAATTTGGTGAGGGTGTAGCTGAAGACATCCTCTATCACGTACGGAAACCAAAAATAAAAATCCAAGATGGCCGCCATAGCTACATTCAAATGGCTTTAACTCGACCATCTTTATACATAGAGAGCTGAAATTTGGTGAGATTGTAGCTGAAGACATCCTCTATCACGTACCAAAACCAAAAATAAAAATCCAAGATGGCCGCCATAGCTAAGAAGAAAAAATGTCATAACTCGGCCATCTTTATACATAGAGAGCTGAAATTTGGTGATGTTGTAGCTGACGACATTCTCTATCACGTACAAAAAACAAAAATAAAAATCCAAGATGGCCGCCATAGCTAAATGACAAAAAATGCCATAACTCGGCCATTTTTAGAGCTATTGAGACAAAACTTGGCAACTTAGTAGCTGAGAATGAGCTCTAATAAACCCTGATTAAAAATTAAAAAATCCAAGATGGCCGCCTTATCTAAAAGATAAAAAACACCATAATTCGGCCATTTTTAATGCTATTTAGCTGAAATTTGGTGTAATGTTAGCTGAAAGTGAACCCAAACACCTTTTACTATCATTTCAAGACTTTAATTTAGCTCTGTGATGTATGCTATGAACATTTGGAGCCATTTGTATTCAGGATGGCTGCTAGCGGGCGGTAGCCTGGCAGCCCCCGTCGAAGTTTCTCCAGGAACTTTCTAGTTTTTTATTTATTATTCATCCATCAACATTAATGCGGCTCGTACCGTAAGGTGTACCCCCACAAAAGTTATATCAAAACGACCGGCCCGACTCCGAGATGTGTGCTATTACTTTTCTAAGCAATCGGAGTTACCATCGCGAAATATTTTGCTAACAAAAATCGTAAATTTCCCATAGGAAATGAATGGGACTTAACTTTTCAGAGAAACTGAGTTACATAGGGCGCCATTTTGGTTCAATATACAAGGCAATATACAAGGCAGGTTCAATACACAAGCTAGTTAGGTGAGTCGGCCATTTTGAATAGAACTAGCTAATTAGGTGAGTCGGCCATTTTGAATCAACCAAGCTCATTAGGTGAGGCGGCCATTTTGAATCAGGGCGCCATCTTGGTTCAATATACAAGGCAATATACAAGGTAGGTTCAATACACAAGCTAATTAGATGAGGCGGCCATTTTGGATGAAATTAGATAATTAGTTGAGGTGGCCATTTTGAATCAACCAAGCTCATTAGGTGAGGCGGCCATTTTGAATCAGGGCGCCATCTTGGTTCAATATACAAGGCAATATACAGGGCAGGTTCAATACACAAGCTACTTAGGTGAGACGGCCATTTTGAATCAAACTAGCTAATTAGGTGAGGCGGCCATTTTGAATCAACCAAGCTCATTAGGTGAGGCGGCCATTTTGAATCAGGGCGCCATCTTGGTTCAATATACAAGGCAATATACAAGGTAGGTTCAATACACAAGCTAATTAGATGAGACGGCCATTTTGGATGAAACTATGCCAAATGCATTGTAAATGCATTAAGCAGCAACCTATTGTTATCCTACCAATAAGGGTTTCTTTATTTTTTTTTTTTATTATTTATTATTATTCCGTCAACATTAATGCGGCTCGTACCGTAAGGTGTACCCCCACAAAAGTTATATCAAAACGACCGGCCCGACTCCGAGATGTGTGCTATTACTTTTCTAAGCAATCGGAGTTACCATCGCGAAATATTTTGCTAACAAAAATCGTAAATTTCCCATAGGAAATGAATGGGACTTAACTTTTCAGAGAAACTGAGTTACATAGGGCGCCATTTTGGTTCAATATACAAGGCAATATACAAGGCAGGTTCAATACACAAGCTAGTTAGGTGAGTCGGCCATTTTGAATAGAACTAGCTAATTAGGTGAGTCGGCCATTTTGAATCAACCAAGCTCATTAGGTGAGGCGGCCATTTTGAATCAGGGCGCCATCTTGGTTCAATATACAAGGCAATATACAAGGTAGGTTCAATACACAAGCTAATTAGATGAGGCGGCCATTTTGGATGAAATTAGATAATTAGTTGAGGTGGCCATTTTGAATCAACCAAGCTCATTAGGTGAGGCGGCCATTTTGAATCAGGGCGCCATCTTGGTTCAATATACAAGGCAATATACAGGGCAGGTTCAATACACAAGCTACTTAGGTGAGACGGCCATTTTGAATCAAACTAGCTAATTAGGTGAGGCGGCCATTTTGAATCAACCAAGCTCATTAGGTGAGGCGGCCATTTTGAATCAGGGCGCCATCTTGGTTCAATATACAAGGCAATATACAAGGCAGGTTCAATACACAAGCTAATTAGATGAGACGGCCATTTTGGATGAAACTAGCTAATTAGGTGAGTCGGCCATTTTGAATCAAACTAGCTAATTAGGTGAGTCGGCCATTTTGAATCAAACAAGATAATTAGGTGAGTCGGCCATTTTGAATCAAACTAGCTAATTAGGTGAGTCTGCCATTTTGAATCAAACTAGCTAATTAGGTGAGTCGGCCATTTTGAATCAAACTAGCTAATTAGGTGAGTCGGCCATTTTGAATCAAACTAGCTAATTAGGTGAGTCGGCCATTTTGAATCAAACTAGCTAATTAGTTGAGTCGGCCATTTTGAATCAAATTAGCTAATTAGGTGAGTCTGCCATTTTGAATGAAACTAGCTTATTAGGTGAGTCGGCCATTTTGAATGAAACTAGCTAATTAGGTGAGTCGGCCATTTTGAATCAAACTAGCTAATTAGGTGAGTCGGCCATTTTGAATCAAACTAGCTAATTAGGTGAGTCGGCCATTTTGAATCAAACTAGCTAATTAGGTGAGTCGGCCATTTTGAATCAAACTAGCTAATTAGGTGAGTCGGCCATTTTGAATCAAACTAGCTAATTAGGTGAGTCGGCCATTTTGAATCAAACTAGCTAATTAGGTGAGTCGGCCATTTTGAATCAAACTAGCTAATTAGGTGAGTCGGCCATTTTGAATCAAACTAGCTAATTAGGTGAGTCGGCCATTTTGAATCAAACTAGCTAATTAGGTGAGTCGGCCATTTTGAATCAAACTAGCTAATTAGGTGAGTCGGCCATTTTGAATCAAACTAGTTAATTAGGTGAGTCGGCCATTTTGAATCAAACCAGGTAATTAGGTGAGTCGGCCATTTTGAATCAAACCAGCTAATTATGTGAGTCGGCCATTTTGAATCAAACCAGCTAATTAGGTGAGTCGGCCATTTTGAATCAAACCAGCTAATTAGTGAGTCGGCCATTTTGAATCAAACCAGCTAATTAGGTGAGTCGGCCATTTTGAATCAAACCAGCTAATTAGGTGAGTCGGCCATTTTGAATCAAACCAACTAATTAGGTGAGTCGGCCATTTTGAATTAAACTAGCAAATTAAGTGAAGCGGCCATTTGAACAAGCAAATTAGGTGAAGCGGCCATTTTGATGGATATATGGAACTTATATTTGGCAAATGGGTAGCTGACAATGATCCCTAATAAATTTCAATTGAAAATCCAATTTCCAAGATGGCCGACAACGCAAAAAAGTCAAAATACTGTAAAATGGTCAATTTTAGTGATATTGAGCTGAAACTTGGTATGGTGATAGCTGACAATGTTTCCTATCATATTCCATATCAAAATCAAAAATCCAAGATGGCCGCCATAGCTACTTTCAAATGGCTATAACTCGGCCATCTTTATACATAGAAAGCTGAAATTTGGTGAGGTTGTAGCTGAAGACATCCTCTATCACGTACGGAAACCAAAAATGAAAATCCAAGATGGCCGCCATAGCTACATTCAAATGGCTTTAACTCGGCCATCTTTATACATAGAAAGCTGAAATTTGGTGAGGTTGTAGCTGAAGACATCCTCTATCACGTACCGAAACCAAAAATAAAAATCCAAGATGGCCGCCATAGCTAAAAAAGAAAAAATGCCATAACTCGGCCATCTTTATACATAGAGAGCTGAAATTTGGTGATGTTGTAGCTGACGACATTCTCTATCACGTACAAAAAAACAAAAATAAAAATCCAAGATGGCCGCCATAGCTAAAAGAAAAAAAATGCCATAACTCGGCCATTTTTAGAGCTATTGAGACAAAAGTTGGCAACTTAGTAGCTGAGAATGAGCTCTAATAAACCCTGATTGAAAATTAAAAATTCCAAGATGGCCGCCTTATCGAAAAGATAAAAAACACCATAATTCGGCCATTTTTAATGCTATTTAGCTGAAATTTGGTGTAATGTTAGCTGAAAGTGAACCCAAACACCTTTCACTATCATTTCAAGATTTTAATTTAGCTCTGTGATGTGTGCTATGAACATTTAGAGCCATTAGGATTCAGGATGGCTACTTGCGGGCAGTAGCCTGGCAGCCCCCGTCGAAGTTTCTTCAGGAACTTTCTAGTTGGGGGCTGCCAATGCATTGTAAATGCTTGGAAGCAACCTATTGTTATCCTACCAATAAGGGTTTCTTTATTATTTTTATTTATTATTCATCCATCAACATTAATGCGGCTCGTACCGTAAGGTGTACCCCCACAAAAGTTATATCAAAACGACCGGCCCGACTCCGAGATGTGTGCTATTACTTTTCTAAGCAATCGGAGTTACCATCGCGAAATATTTTGCTAACAAAAATCGTAAATTTCCCATAGGAAATGAATGGGACTTAACTTTTCAGAGAAACTGAGTTACATAGGGCGCCATTTTGGTTCAATATACAAGGCAATATACAAGGCAGGTTCAATACACAAGCTAGTTAGGTGAGTCGGCCATTTTGAATAGAACTAGCTAATTAGGTGAGTCGGCCATTTTGAATCAACCAAGCTCATTAGGTGAGGCGGCCATTTTGAATCAGGGCGCCATCTTGGTTCAATATACAAGGCAATATACAAGGTAGGTTCAATACACAAGCTAATTAGATGAGGCGGCCATTTTGGATCAAACTAGCTAATTAGTTGAGGTGGCCATTTTGAATCAACCAAGTTCATTAGGAGAGGCGGCCATTTTGAATCAGGGCGCCATCTTGGTTCAATATACAATGCAATATACAAGGCAGGTTCAATACACATGCTAGTTAGGTGAGGCGGCCATTTTGGATCAAACTAGCTAATTAGTTGAGGTGGCCATTTTGAATCAACCAAGTTCATTAGGAGAGGCGGCCATTTTGAATCAGGGCGCCATCTTGGTTCAATATACAATGCAATATACAAGGCAGGTTCAATACACATGCTAGTTAGGTGAGGCGGCCATTTTGGATCAAACTAGCTAATTAGTTGAGGTGGCCATTTTGAATCAACCAAGTTCATTAGGAGAGGCGGCCATTTTGAATCAGGGCGCCATCTTGGTTCAATATACAATGCAATATACAAGGCAGGTTCAATACACATGCTAGTTAGGTGAGGTGGCCATTTTGGATCAAACTAGCTAATTAGTTGAGGTGGCCATTTTGAATCAACCAAGTTCATTAGGAGAGGCGGCCATTTTGAATCAGGGCGCCATCTTGGTTCAATATACAATGCAATATACAAGGCAGGTTCAATACACAAGCTAGTTAGATGAGGTGGCCATTTTGGATCAAACTAGCTAATTAGTTGAGGTGGCCATTTTGAATCAACCAAGCTCATTAGGAGAGGCGGCCATTTTGAATCAGGGCGCCATCTTGGTTCAATATACAATGCAATATACAAGGCAGGTTCAATACACAAGCTAGTTAGATGAGGTGGCCATTTTGGATCAAACTAGCTAATTAGTTGAGGTGGCCATTTTGAATCAACCAAGTTCATTAGGAGAGGCGGCCATTTTGAATCAGGGCGCCATCTTGGTTCAATATACAATGCAATATACAAGGCAGGTTCAATACACATGCTAGTTAGGTGAGGCGGCCATTTTGGATCAAACTAGCTAATTAGTTGAGGTGGCCATTTTGAATCAACCAAGTTCATTAGGTGAGTCGGCCATTTTGAATCAAACTAGCTTATTAGGTAAGTTGGCCATTTTGAATCAAACTAGCTTCTTAGGTGAGTCGGCCATTTTGAATTAAACAAGCAAATTAGGTGAAGCGGCCATTTGAACAAGCAAATTAGGTGAAGCGGCCATTTTGATGGATATATGGAACTTATATTTGGCAAATGGGTAGCTGACAATGATCCCTAATAAATTTCAATTGAAAATCCAATTTCCAAGATGGCCGACAACGCAAAAAAGTCAAAATACTGTAAAATGGTCAATTTTAATGATATAGAGCTGAAACTTGGTATGGTGATAGCCGACAATGTTTCCTATCAAATTTCATATCAAAATCAAAAATCCAAGATGGCCGCCATAGCTACTTTCAAATGGCTATAACTCGGCCATCTTTATACATAGAAAGCTGAAATTTGGTGAGGTTGTAGCTGAAGACATCCTCTATCACGTACGGAAACCAAAAATAAAAATCCAAGATGGCCGCCATAGCTACATTCAAATGGATTTAACTCAGCCATCTTTATACATAGGGAGCTGAAATTTGGTGAGGTTGTAGCTGAAGACATTCTGTATTACGTACCGAAACCAAAAATAAAAATCCAAGATGGCCGACATAGCTAAGAAGAAAAAATGTCATAACTCGGCCATCTTTATACATAGAGAGCTGAAATTTGGTGATGTTGTAGCTGACGACATTCTCTATCACGTACAAAAAAACAAAAATAAAAATCCAAGATGGCCGCCATAGCTAAATGACAAAAAATGCCATAACTCGGCCATTTTTAGAGCTATTGGGACAAAACTTGGCAACTTAGTAGCTGAGAATGAGCTCTAATAAACCCTGATTAAAAAGTAAAAAATCCAAGATGGCCGCCTTATCTAAAAGATAAAAACACCATAATTCGGCCATTTTTAATGCTATTTAGCTGAAATTTGGTGTAATGTTAGCTGAAAGTGAACCCAAACACCTTTTACTATCATTTCAAGACTTTAATTTAGCTCTGTGATGTATGCTATGAACATTTGGAGCCATTTGTATTCAGGATGGCTGCTAGCGGACGGTAGCCTGGCAGCCCCCGTCGAAGTTTCTTCAGGAACTTTCTAGTTGGGGGCTGCCAATGCATTGTAAATGCTTGGAAGCAACCTATTGTTATCCTACCAATAAGGGTTTCTTTATTTTTTTTTATTTATTATTTATTATTATTCCGTCAACATTAATGCGGCTCGTACCGTAACGTGCACCCCCACAAAAGTTATATCAAAACGACCGGCCCGACTCCGAGATGTGTGCTATTACTTTTCTAAGCAATCGGAGTTACCACGGCGAAATATTTCGCTAACAAAAATCGTAAATTTCCCATAGGAAATGAATGGGACCTTGAGTTTTCAGAGAAACTGAGTTACATAGGGCGCCATTTTGGTTCAATATACAAGGCTATATACAAGGCAGGTTCAATACACAAGCTCATTAGGTGAGTCGGCCATTTTGAATCAAACTAGCTAATTACTTGAGTCGGCCATTTTGAATCAAACTAGCTAATTAGGTGAGTCGGCCATTTTGAATCAAACTAGCTAATTAGGTGAGTCGGCCATTTTGAATCAAACTAGCTAATTAGGTGAGTCGGCCATTTTGAATCAAACTAGCTAATTAGGTGAGTCGGCCATTTTGAATCAAACTAGCTAATTAGGTGAGTCGGCCATTTTGAATCAAACTAGCTAATTAAGTGAGTCGGCCATTTTGAATCAAACTAGCTACTTAGGTGAGTCGGCCAATATACAAGGTAGGTTCAATACACAAGCTAATTAGGTGAGTCGGCCATTTTGAATCAAACTAGCTAATTAGGTGAGTCGGCCATTTTGAATCAAACTAGCTAATTAGGTGAGTCGGCCATTTTGAATCAAACTAGCTAATTAGGTGAGTCGGCCATTTTGAATCAAACTAGCTAATTAGGTGAGTCGGCCATTTTGAATCAAACTAGCTAATTAGGTGAGTCGGCCATTTTGAATCAAACTAGCTAATTAGGTGAGTCGGCCATTTTGAATCAAACTAGCTAATTAGGTGAGTCGGCCATTTTGAATCAAACTAGCTAATTAGGTGAGGCGGCCATTTTGAATCAAACAACCTCATTAGGTGAGGCGGCCATTTTGAATCAAACACCCTCATTAGGTGAGGCGGCCATTTTGAATCAAACAAGCTCATTAGGTGAGACGACCATTTTGAATCAAACAACCTCATTAGGTGAGACGGCCATTTTGAATCAAACTGGCTAATTAACTGAGGTGGCCATTTTGTATTAGCCTAAAATGCTAGTTAGCTTAGCATTAGCATCACCCGTTAGCATGTGAGATAACACCAGAAACTTGTTCAACGTGGTCTGTTGAGTCGCCTGTGTAAGTTTGGTTGAAAAAGAAGGTGTTAGCCTAGCATGCTAGTTAGCTTAGCATTAGCATCACCCGTTAGCATGTGAGATTATTAGCCTAAATGCTAGTTAGCTTAGCATTAGCATCACCCGTTAGCATGTGAGATAACACCAGAAACTTGTTCAGCGTGGTCTGTTGAGTCACCTGTGTAAGTTTGGTTGGAAAATAAGGTGTTAGCCTAGCATGCTAGTTAGCTTAGCATTAGCATCACCCGTTAGCATGTGAGATAACACCAGAAACTTGTTCAGCGTGGTCTGTTGAGTCACCTGTGTAAGTTTGGTTGGAAAATAAGGTGTTAGCCTAGCATGCTAGTTAGCTTAGCATTAGCATCACCCGTTAGCATGTGAGATAACACCAGAAACTTGTTCAGCGTGGTCTGTTGAGTCACCTGTGTAAGTTTGGTTGGAAAATAAGGTGTTAGCCTAGCATGCTAGTTAGCTTAGCATTAGCATCACCCGTTAGCATGTGAGATAACACCAGAAACTTGTTCAGCGTGGTCTGTTGAGTCACCTGTGTAAGTTTGGTTGGAAAATAAGGTGTTAGCCTAGCATGCTAGTTAGCTTAGCATTAGCATCACCCGTTAGCATGTGAGATAACACCAGAAACTTGTTCAGCGTGGTCTGTTGAGTCACCTGTGTAAGTTTGGTTGGAAAATAAGGTGTTAGCCTAGCATGCTAGTTAGCTTAGCATTAGCATCACCCGTTAGCATGTGAGATAACACCAGAAACTTGTTCAGCGTGGTCTGTTGAGTCACCTGTGTAAGTTTGGTTGGAAAATAAGGTGTTAGCCTAGCATGCTAGTTAGCTTAGCATTAGCATCACCCGTTAGCATGTGAGATAACACCAGAAACTTGTTCAGCGTGGTCTGTTGAGTCACCTGTGTAAGTTTGGTTGGAAAATAAGGTGTTAGCCTAGCATGCTAGTTAGCTTAGCATTAGCATCACCCGTTAGCATGTGAGATAACACCAGAAACTTGTTCAGCGTGGTCTGTTGAGTCACCTGTGTAAGTTTGGTTGGAAAATAAGGTGTTAGCCTAGCATGCTAGTTAGCTTAGCATTAGCATCACCCGTTAGCATGTGAGATAACACCAGAAACTTGTTCAGCGTGGTCTGTTGAGTCACCTGTGTAAGTTTGGTTGGAAAATAAGGTGTTAGCCTAGCATGCTAGTTAGCTTAGCATTAGCATCACCCGTTAGCATGTGAGATAACACCAGAAACTTGTTCAGCGTGGTCTGTTGAGTCACCTGTGTAAGTTTGGTTGGAAAATAAGGTGTTAGCCTAGCATGCTAGTTAGCTTAGCATTAGCATCACCCGTTAGCATGTGAGATAACACCAGAAACTTGTTCAGCGTGGTCTGTTGAGTCACCTGTGTAGTTAGCTTAGCATTAGCATCACCCGTTAGCATGTGAGATAACACCAGAAACTTGTTCAGCGTGGTCTGTTGAGTCACCTGTGTAAGTTTGGTTGGAAAATAAGGTGTTAGCCTAGCATGCTAGTTAGCTTAGCATTAGCTTCACCCGTTAGCATGTGAGATAACACCAGAAACTTGTTCAGCGTGGTCTGTTGAGTCACCTGTGTAAGTTTGGTTGGAAAATAAGGTGTTAGCCTAGCATGCTAGTTAGCTTAGCATTAGCATCACCCGTTAGCATTTGAGATAACACCAGAAACTTGTTCAGTGTGGTCTGTTGAGTCACCTGTGTAAGTTTGGTTGGAAAATAAGGTGTTAGCCTAGCATGCTAGTTACTGTTTGTATTCAGGATAGCTGCTAGCGGGCAGTAGCCTGGCAGCCCCCGTCGAAGTTTCTCCAGGAACTTTCTAGTGTTACTTTTACTCTCCTGTGTTTCAGCTAACTTGCTCTTCTTTCAACTTTAATGCGGACCGAACCACAATGTGTACCCCCACAAATGTTATATCAAAACGATCGTCTTGGCCCCACGATATGTGCTATTACTTTTATTGGCAATCGGAGTTACCATGGCGATGTATTTTGCTAACAAAGTTGCCATATTTCCCCATTGGAAATGAATGGGAGAACACTCCTCGCACAAACTGTTGCTATCACGTCACATGATTTAGAGCCTGATGAAATTATAATCACTGTCGGATTCGTTTTAAACTCACAGAATGTATTTATCAGATGTTTCTCTAGAACTGATTAACATTTGGAGCCATTTTGATTCAAGATGGCTGCCACAGCTACCTCACAAAACACAGAAATTGATAATAACTCAGTCATTTTTGGATATATTAATGTGAAACTTGGTATATTGGTAGCTTTGGATGGTCCCAAACACTTTCTACCTTCAAATTAACATTTTAAATCGGCAACAGCATGTACAGCCCGGAATAAAAATTCCGGCACCAGTCGGCAGCCCCCGTCGAAGTTTCTCTAGGAACTTTCTAGTTATTATTATTATCTTGGCTTCTGAGAGACATCGACACTCTGAGAATCTCTTTTTATACCAATCATGTTGTCAATTGACCTAATTAGTGTTAATTGGTCTTCCAGCTGTTCGTTATATGCTCAATTTCCTTTTTCCAGCCACTTATTGCTACTTGTCCCAACTTTTTGGGGGATTTGTTGACACTGTGAAATTTTGAATCAACATATTTTTTTCTAACCCTAGCAGGTCTGAAGTCTAAATGTCCGTTTTGGTATAATTTTGAATTTACCCTTATATTTCCATCATAAAAACTATTTAACTTGCCTTATTTGGTATCATGTTTTTCAGCACAACCTCGGCTTCATGATTCTACAGTCTTTGTTTCATTTTGACAAAATGCGTTATCACATTGGAGCAAAAATAACATAAAAAAATGAATTCGTGTTAGTAAAATATTGATATGTTTACTATGAAATTCACAAAAATATTGAACAAACCATTTTGACAGCCTAAAATTAAAATTTTATTAGTATATTTTAAGAACTTGTGTACAAACTTAGTAAAAAACGAAAAAGTATACATATTTTACATCATAAAGTTGGCAATTTCCCATGCGTTTTTTTACCACTATTTAGTGGTATCTCTATCACAAATTCTCTGTTTTTTTCCCCCCTTTAATTCTGACAAACAGACGAAAAACCGACTCCAAAACTCTGCACACACACTAATGCACACTAAATAATCAAAAAACCAAATAAAACAACAGAAGTCTGACCTGTAAACAGTGCTTGGTTCCCCCCCCCCTTCACCAAAACGTTCTGTTTCTGTGTTTCTGCGATCAGGGGACAACATGGAGGAAATACTTTTCTGATTGGTTGCTGAACAAATGTGGTGTGTTCAGGTAAATCGGAAATATGAGTTTCATTTTGAATTCATTGACTTTTTGGTCATAAAATATCAACTGACTGCTCTCCACACGCATAACATGCGCGCAAAAATATGGCAACAAGTACCTGTCATATTTCTGGTTTTATTTTGAAGTAAATACAAAACAAAATAAATATAAAAACACTACTCTCTTACACTACAGCTTCTCAGACTGAAGAAGTCTTTCGGACGAAAGACGAAACGTTTCTACATTTTTTTTTTTTGCTTTGTTTTGTTTTATTTTTTGAATGTCCCGAGGACCAGACTTAGCTTTTTTAGATTTTTCTACCTGGATTATTGAGCATGCATCAGAGTATAAAAACACTACTTTTATAAAGTTTGGAGTCTCTGCTGTCCAACAGACTTGAATGGAACACTTCACAAGCGGTGTGCGTTGTTTAAAGAGACCATTTAAAGGCATGACGTCATGCCCGCTCTACAGCAGGCTTAGACCCCAGAGAGTGGGGTCTAAAAGAGTAAATGTTACATTTACTCAGATTAAACTTTTGATCTGTCATCTATGTTCTATTACAAATAAAATATTGACATTTATCATCTCCACATCATTGCGTTCAGTTTGTATTCACAATTTGTTTAGTGTCCCAACTTTTTGGGAATCCGGTTTGTAGAAAAACCGCAATCCACAGTATTCCTGAGGGCGTCACTGTAGAAGCGAATGTGCATTGTACTTCCTGTCCGACACCGGAAGTGCCTGTATTCCATAGGCGGAGTATGGATCGCGGGTGTTTTTGAAAGTTATTTTCATTCATTTTATCGGAGCAAACACAGCTTTTGTTTAAACGGAACGTTTACTGAAATGTCCTACCGGGGTTCAGGTACCTGCTGTGCTGTTCGCGGCTGCACCAACAACCGGACCAAGCTAAATCTTTGGCTAAAACAACAGTGTTTTCAACACGGACCCAAAACAAAGAAAGAGTGTTCCTGCATCCTACTCTATGGCTGTGTCTGCGCGATCAGGTAACATCTGTAATTTCTTTTTATTCAGGGAGGGTTTATTAATGAGAGTTTTGGATGATTTACTGTCTTAAAATGATATATGTCAGGCGCGACCGGTATTTTTAGCCGAGATAGCTGCTAATAAACCTTAGCCGAGAGGCCGGAGCAAACGCGTTCGCTATTTATGTATTTTTAAATTATGTCTGCGCGATCAGGTAACATCTTTTTATTCGGGGAGGGTTTATTAATGAGAGTTTTGGAAGATTTACTGTC
>JBBPBX010084806.1:0-11957 GCA_038048925.1 Garcialebias charrua
GGAGGCTTAAATTTCTCGATTTCATAACTCTAAACAATACCTTCAAATTAAATTGGATAAAATCATATTTAAAAAATCCGTCCTCCATGTGGAATATTTTCCCACATCACATCTTCTCAAATTTAGGAGGGCTCAATTTCCTCCTCCTCTGTAATTACAATATAGATAAAGTACCAGTAAAACTTTCTGCATTTCACAAACAAACACTTCTTTCATGGGCACTTATTTATAAACATAATTTTTCCCCTCATAATTTTTTTATTTGGAATAACAAATTTATCCTTTACAATAACAAATCACTTTTTTATCCACAATGGTTCAACCAAAACATCCTTCTAGTGGGTCAACTGTTTAAGAAAAATGGATGTTTACTCAGTTATAATGAATTCAACATGAAGTTTAACCTTGCTGTCACTACTAAAGAGTATGATATTGTGTTTGATGCTGTTACTAATGAAATTTGTGAACTCTTTAGAAACAATGTTTTTGATGAACAGAAATCCTTGTTGAATGTAACTGACACCACTGTTGGTAAAGCTTGTTTTTCTTCAACATGTAGGAACAACAGAATTATCCGTGCCCTGTTCCAGCAGGATATTATTTCTATCCCCTCATCTGTCTTCTACTGGAGAAACTTTGTCCCTGATTCACAATGGAAAAATGTGTGGACATTTCATCAGAAACTGATGATAAACAACAAAATGAAAGATGTCTCCTTTAAACTGTTACACATAATATATCCTACTAATCAATTCATGAAGAAATATAGTTTAAACATGCATACACATAGAATTATCCCATGAAGAACCACACTCCATACCAGTGGTGGCAGTAATGCACACCTACAGTCTTTTGCCAACTGCCATTAAACCCACGAAGAAGAAGAAGAAGAAGAAGAAGAAGAAGAAGAAGAAGAAGAAGAAGAAGAAGAAGAAGAAGAAGAAGAAGAAGAAGAAGAAGAAGAAGAAGAAGAAGAAGAAGAAGAAGAAGAAGAAGAAGAAGAAGAAGAAGAAGAAGAAGAAGAAAAAGAAAACTCTTGTTTGATGGTTTTTGGGAATATAACGAAAGTTACGACTGTAACTACAGTTCTATGAATCCCGGATGACCGCCAGAGGCGGTGCTTAACAGCACTGGATATCGCTCTTGCGCATGCGCAGGTCGAGAATTTATACCAACATGGTCACGTGTGACCCCCGGGATAACGGTGTCTATATAGGCACGTGACACCGGTAGCCCAGTCCCTTTAAATCTTCTCGCAAAAAACACAATGATTCAGAGGGACCGGACTCTCTGGCGGTCATCCGGGATTCATAGAACCATAGTTACAGTCGTAACTTCCGTTCTATTTCATCCCTACTGACCGCCAGAGGCGGTGCTTAACAGCACTGGATGACTAATACCAGCAGAGTCCTGAGGAATCAAACAACCAAACAACAAGTGCCCATCCCACTGGAAAGATGAACGCTGGGACAGGATTCCCTCCAGTGGGTGAAAGGCAGCCAGGTTAACCCTGTAAAACCTAGCAAAGGTGTTCGGATGACCAGGAGGCTGCAGCACATATAGCCTCCAAAGAGACCCAGACACAGCGGCCCATGGCGCACCAATGCCCCTGGTGGAATGGCACCGCTCAGCAGGAGGTTGGCGACCCTGTAAAACAGACGCCTGTCCCACCACATCCACAATCCAACGTGGAAGACGCTACCTGGGAAGGGCTTGCCCTCAGCGGGGCCTTGCGTAGAAAACAAACAGACTGCCAGACCGTCGCACAGAAGCTGTGAGACTGACATATGCGCCCAGCGCCCGAACAGGCAGAGAGGTTCATCAGGCCCGTCTGCAGCAAAGCAAGTGAGCTGAATGGGCACAGAGTGGCACGCAGACGAGGCCACCATAGGAAGAAATCCCACGACAGGTCATATAGTAACGCCAGAACCAGCCGGGTTCCAGCGGCAACAAGACTCGTGAACAGACACATGTGCTGTTCACCCACCCGCTTTACCAAAGCCATGGCAAGGAGAAAAGCAGTCTTTCCAGACAAGAACTCAAGGCCCACAGCCGCCAATGGCTCAAATGGGGGAGAACGCAGCGCAGCGAGGACGAGAGAGAGGTCCCACACAGGCAAGACAGAGCACAAGGGAGGGCGTAAGCATCGGGCGCCCTTAGAAACACAGAAACGTCCTTGTGACGGACCATTGTCACACAATTCACAGCCATATGCCAACAAGAGATTGTGGCCACATAAACTCTCAAAGTGGACGGACAGGCCCTGAGAGAGCAATGCCTGAAGGAAGGTCAAAATAACAGGATCTCCATGTCCAACATGACACCAAAAAAGCCTCCCACATATGAGCGCACAGAAACCGCGTGGAAGGGGCCCATGCAGCAGTCATTGTATGCCCGACGGTGCCGGCATATTCCGAGAACGAGATGCCGGGCCTCGTAGTGGCCAAACCAGAGCCGGAAGCAACCAGGATTGGAGTGCAGGATCCGACCCCCCAGCTGTGACAGGAGGCCTGTCCTGTAGGGAAGAGGTATCAGAGGGCTGCAACAGAGACTGTGCAGCAGTGGAAACCAGATCCTCTCCGGCCATAAGGGGGCTACCAGAAGAACCAGACATCCCCACTGAAGGACTCTCAGGAGAGTCGGGCCTATCAGGGGAAGCGGCGGAAAAGCATAAAGGAAAGCGGGCCACCCCTAGGCCGTCAAAAAAAAAAAAAGGTACAGCCTAGGGAAAGAGCACCTGGGTCAGCCTCAGCAATGTCATTGACCGTGTCGCCCCCGATGGATGACATGAGCAGCAGTCAGCTTACCCAATTAAGTAAGGTAAGCAACAAGGGAGGGTGCACAGCCAGGTAGAAAGGAGGGCAGCGTTCGTAGAATGCCCCCGACACACTAGGGCGATGGGCGAGCAGTCATAGTGAGGGAGTCCAATGCGACCCCAAGGAACGCGACCCCGTGAGACGGAACCAAGTCGGTTTTCAGCCAGTGCACACAAAGCTCTAAAAAGTCTATGCGACGGAGCAATGTGTGCGCGTCCGCCGCTACCTGAGTTTCTGTGGACACACAGATGACCCAACAAACCAGGTAAGGCCGGGCCACCAGTCCCTTGGCCTGTAGGGGACATAGGGCCGCAGTCACGCACCGCGTGAATACACACAGGAACAGAGCATGAAAGTTGGCGTCTTTCATATCGACCAAGGCGAACCAGTCGCCTGGGAAGATCGCCCCATGTCCATCCCTGATGCCAAGCATGTGAAGGGATAGCCTGTAAAAAAACACGTCGAGACCCCTCAGGTCTAAACAGGGCGGAATGGGAGGGCAACAGTGGAACTGTAGCATGCAACCCAAAGTCAGTGTAGACACGACCCATCGATCGGGATCGAGAGCGGTCCAACGACCGAGCTGGTCCAGGGCAAAATGTCCCATTGCCAGCTCCGTAACAGTCTCGAGTCCCCCTACCCAAAGAGGGTGGGAAGGTCACCGAGCGGACTGCCAAGGCTGACAAGTGACGTGAGCCAGACTCCCGAAAACATCCCAATAGCCAGAGGAAGGTCCCGCAGTAGGCCATGGTTGCCCGACAGAAGGCATAGACGTGCCGGACAAGTGCGCAAAAAAAGACGCAAAGGCACACACAACATGGCGTCGCAATCGTCTGCGATGAAGGCCGCCCAGCCGTTACCTGGTATGGGAAGCCTGGGCTGACCGCTCCAGAGCCGAAGGCGCAACAGAGCCAACAACTCCCTAGGGACCACAGGAAAACTCAACAAGGTCCTATTACAGGCCTCGGTAAGAGGAGCTTGCGCCAGCCAGACCTGGTGTCGTGCCTGGACAAGGGTAGACAGGGCACAGCCAATTTCTCTCGACAAAAATGCAAACATACGAAGAGATACGTCCATCAAACGTTGGGTAGGCGCATCAATCGCCAAGCCCTCTAGAGAGGCTGAGACCAGTAACAAAACGACAAGGAATTACCGCAAAGCAGACCATCAGTCACACAACACTGAGGTCGAGGACACCTAGCATTGGCCCCTAGAACCTCATCCGGATGAGGGATGCTATGGTAGATACAACAGAGGGCATGACCCAAGCCAAACTTGGTTGCATCCTGCTTTGCCGCCAAGGCCCTGCCATCAGAGGTCAACCGTGAAAAGGCCGCAGGGTCTGTCCAACAGGTAGGAACCCCTTCCATGCAATGGGCAGATAGGGAACCAGAAGGGACGACCCAGTAGTAGGACGCTGAAAGAAAAACATTGGAAGCATCAGGCTGGCTCCGTGGAGCAGCCAGACGCGACCGAGTGAGTGCAGTCCTCAAGCACCCACTATCGAACCTCCCGCTTCCGACAGAGCAGGAAAAGATACGTGAAATGGCAGCCGACACATGCAAGCCAGATTCAAAGCATCCTGAAAATCAGCCAAGGACATCTCCAGGTGATCTGGTCCCAACAAGCAGGAAGCAGATCATGCCCATCCCCCAACCGGAGAGGGGTCAAACAAATCCCTCAGACCGGTGAGTCCACCATCGCACATTCACAGGACAGGGTCAGGTCGAGCTGAGATCGCCACGCTAGACACCAGTCGAGCGAACCGGACAGGAACCAGGTCGAGCAGACA
Source organism: Garcialebias charrua (assembly GCA_038048925.1). Taxonomy (NCBI): domain Eukaryota; kingdom Metazoa; phylum Chordata; class Actinopteri; order Cyprinodontiformes; family Rivulidae; genus Garcialebias; species Garcialebias charrua. Next base: position 4,609 of record JBBPBX010084806.1, read on the forward strand.
ATGCCAAGGTCAGGTCGAGCTGAATCGCCACTCGTGACCCTAGCTAATAAGTGAACGGGTCAGGGAACCGGTAAAGCAGAGAACGCCACCAGGCAGAGAACGCCCCAGGAGTTTCCAAATAGCCCGAAGGACGGAAGCAAACTGAATGAGGCAAGCCAAGCACAGCTGCACAACAGTATCAAGGGTGAACGGGTCAGGGAACCGGTGAAGCAGAGAACGCCACCAGGAGTTCCCGAATAGGCCGTAGGACGGAAGCAACCGAATGAGGCAAGCCGAACACAGCTGCACAACAGTATGAAGCCTGAGGCCTAACGGCTGCAATTAAATAATTCAGAAGCAGGCCTAACGGCTGCAATTAAACAATTCAGAAGCAGACCCGAGAACGGCTGCAATGAAACAATTCAGGAGCAGGCCTGAAAACGGCTGCAATTAAATAAGCAGAAGCAGGCCTAAACGGCCGCAATCAAATAATGCAGAAGCAATATCAAAAGTAAGCCTGAAATGGCAGAATTAAACAATGTCAAAGCAAGCCCGAAAACGGTTGCAATTAAACAATATGAAAAACAGCCTAAAACGACTGCAATCAAGCAATATCAAAAAGTAAGCCTGTAATGGCCGAATTAAACAATGTCAAAGCAAGTCTGAAAACGGTTGCAATTAAACAATATGAAAAAAACAGTCTAAACACGGCTGCAATCAAGCAATATCAAAAGTAAGCCTGAAATGGCTGAATTAAACAATGTCAAAGCAAGCCTGAAAACGGTTGCAATTAAACAATATGAAAAAACAGCCTAAACATGGCTGCAATCAAGCAATATCAAAAGTAAGCCTGAAACGGCTGAATTAAACAATGTCAAAGCAAGCCCGAAACGGTTGCAATTAAACAATATGAAAAAGCAGCCTAAACACGGCTCCAATCAATCAATACCAAAAGTAAGCCTGAAATGGCTGAATTAAACGATGTCAAAGCAATCCTGAAAACGGTTGCAATTAAACAATATGAAAAACAGCCTAAACACGGCTGCAATCAAGCAATACCAAAAGTAAGCCTGAAATGGCTGAATTAAACAATGTCAAAGCAATCCTGAAAACGGTTGCAATTAGGGATGTGCCGATCAGGTTTTTTAAAACCGATACCGATACAGATCACCTATGTGTGACGATCACCGATACCGATCACAATTACCGATTGCCTATATGTGAGCCGATCACATAAACCGATCACCGATCAAATGGCTTACCTGTAATTTATGAGTGCTGCTTCTGGCTACAAGATCTGAAAACTTTTCAGATCTTGTAGCCAGAAGCAGCACTCATGTTATTTTCAGAACCATAAAATCACCATAATTCAGACAAAAACATATTTTTACTAATTTATTTCAGAGAACAAAGTAAATAAAAGTAATTATCAACTGCATTATCAAAGAAAAATGTTTACCTTACTAACTTTCAATAAATAAAAAAAAGGTTTTTTATTGTTTTTAAAAAAAAACACATCTATTACTTCATATAAAAAACTAAAATACCCCATTTGCTACTTAAAAAACACATCTATTACTTCATATAAAAAACTAAAATACCCCATTTGCTACTTAAAGCTGCACTGTTGGCTGTTTTTACAAATGGCTTTATAAATACGTAAAGTATCATTATTATTATTTTTAAATAATTTCGTGCTTTTTTGAACAACTTCCTGCGGGAACCAGGTGGCGGTAATGCGCTTAATATGAGTTCGCCAACCGCCATTCAACTCTATAGAAGAAGAAGAAGAACCAGGAAATACCGCCTCCGCCATTTTACATTCAGTTCCACACTCGGCACTCGGCTTTTGGAGGACTGTTTCTCCCATAAGAGGATGCCTCATACGGATAAATTAACTGGAAACACTCCCTGAACTCTGTGAATGTCTCAGGACTGGAGCAGCAGCCGCGATCGCTCCGCCGAGCGCTCCTACAGCGCCGCGCGAGACCAGCAGCTCATGGTATGAGCTAAGGCTAACATGCTAAACCGGAGCTGCAGCAGACAGCCGGCTTTGTGCGATCAGAGGTTCCTGGAGCTCGCCTCGATGTCGGACTGGAAGCAGAAGATATCGGGGGACACCCAGCTAACTTGGAATAACAAAGCCGACAGCCTTTTTGAAGCCGCAGCTAAACTGGACTGCCCGTAACTGCGCAGCGGAGCGGACTCGGTGGAGCTACTCGGTGGGGCTTCATGCTAACAGGTGTTGCTTATCGCGGCGCTGGCAGACGGCTTTTGGTAAGTTATTAAAACGTATTAAAACATTTTAATGACGAATTAGGTTTGTTGTGTTGAAGGACTTCGTTGAAATTCCTCCACGAGGTACTTTTTCGTCGCACGTTTTGCAGTTAGCAAACTTCGCATCACAGGCTCTGTGATCGGTAATTGAAGGCAAAAGCCGATCACATCCGCTTTAATGATTATCGGTGCCGATTGATCGGTTACCGATCGATCGGCACATCCCTAGTTGCAATTAAACAATATGAAAAACAGCCTAAACACGGTTGCAATCAAGCAATACCAAAAGTAAGCCTGAAATGGCTGAATTAAACAATGTCAAAGCAAGCCTGAAAACGGTTGCAAACAAAAAATATGAAAAACAGCCTAAAACGGCTGCAATCAAGTAATAGCAAAAGTAAGCCTGAAATGGCTGAATCAAACAATGGACCTTACCAAGCTCCGCCCACAGGGCCGCGTTTCATTGGCTAATGCCCATAACACGTCACAGCGCAGCTTCCACGTGCGTGCCGGTCTCACAAAACAAACGCTACGGTAGCGTTTGTGAGACCGGCACCACATGCTACTTACATTGCTAGCTAGCATACGTGCAGAATTTTTTTGCGTCAGGGCTGGAAAAATGCTCCTCCACCGTCAGTGGGGTATCTGTACAGGAGATGTCAGGTACCCTGACCGTATTTGTGGAAGTAAAATTCACCGTTTCCCTATATGTGAAACTGAATGCCTTGCTTGGATCAAAGCTTGTGCACGACCACAAAACTTGAACAATTATTTCTTTCACCAGCAGAGAAGGGTTGACCTGCTTTTGAAACCTGCTAGTTAACAACACGCGGTCACGATGAGAGAAAGCCACAGTTCACTGAACGTCCTGGAAGTTGGGAAGAAACAGCTCTGCTAACGCCACATGAGCTAGCTAACACAACGAGCTCTACTGTCGATTTCACCTAAAACTGCACAAAATCGTGACACGAAGGCTGGATTTTAACTAACACACCGGACGGCTGAGCTCGTTAGCCCTCACAAAAGTCGCTGTCGGCGTGTTTAGCAGCTAAAGCAGCAACGGCTAACCAACCACTTAAGGAATGAATGGAGATTACAGTTAGCATTAGCTTTGCGACCAAGGCACACAAACTTTTGCCAACAATAGAAATCGCTGATTTCAAAAGTAACCCTCAAAACCATGAATGCCTGACTTACCCAGCCTTGCAGAACAATAGGCATCAGTGATCCTGTCCACAGCTGTAATAATGCTGAGCCTGAGCGTGTGAGGAGCTGATGTTTTTCCTCATCAGACAGTAGCATTAGCGGTGACGCGCACGCTGTTGGAGGCATCGCGTGGATCAAACAACTTGATAACGTCCCAAAAAAAATAACATGAACTTGTTGGTTCCCCTGTCCATTGTCATGGCTGATATTTTGTTGGAATCTGGCAGAAATGATACACTATTCGACTCAGAAATACCCTGCTGAGTCAGTCGACGCCATGTTTTCCATTGACACCAATGCAACGCTTGGGAGACGTGCAGCCATGTTGGAGCTTAGGGGGCGTTTCTGGGCGGAGCTTGGTAAGGTCCATGTCAAAGCAAGCCTGAAAACGGTTGCAAACAAACAATATGAAAAACAGCCTAAACACGGCTGCAATCAGATAATACCAAAAGCAAGTCTGAAAACGGTTGATACACAGGCAAGCCGAACACGGAGGTTGGCTTAACGCGTGTCATCACAGAAAAAAATTAACGCGGAAGCGAACGCGCCACCGTCCTGTCGATGAAAGCAAGAAAGAAACAAACTCACCAATCGTAGGTCAAAGTTGTGATAAGGTAAAGCTCGCGCAACCTCTGGAGGGTGAGAAATCCTCACAGCTCCGACCACAGTCGCAAGGCTAACAGCGACAAGCTAACAGTCTTACCACCGAAGCAACCTGCATGCGAGAAGATAAAAAGAGACTGGGCTACCGGTGTCACGTGCCTATATAGACTCACCGGTATCCCCGGGGGTCACACGTGACCATGTTGGTATAAATTCTCGACCTGCGCATGCGCAAGAGCGATATCCAATGCTGTTAAGCACCGCCTCTGGCGGTCAGTAGGGATGAAATAGAATGGATATTTCAGCTCAAAGTTTGTCCTGCAGTTCTGTGTTTTGGTACTTTGAGACAGTTTAACAACATTTATCATTCACTAGCTCAGTGAATGCTGCACAGGAATCCTAGTTTAGCTTGTTCAGCTCACTAAAGAGACTACCTCTTCATCATTCTGGTTTGGATGTGATAATTAGTCATAAGTGGAGTGTTTAAAGACTGCCGGAAGAGTGCCTTTGAATTATATATTTGTTATTTTCCTACCCCTGGACATTGCTCTTTGGAGTTAAACTTGGACCAGTAGATTGCATCACCATCTTAGAACATTGTTTGGTTTTCCTCTTCACCTTAACTGGGACCATAATCTGTATGAACTGAACTACTAAACCAGGTACTCCTTTGTTTGTTGTTTTGTTTTTTGCTCAAAGAGTGAAACAGCCATTAAGTTTTGGGCCTCACCGCTCCCAAATTCACTCAGGCCTGCAACTTTAATGTTTTAGCGTTAGATAAGCCAGCAGGTGTCCGTGTGTTTGGTTGGTGAGTGGGCCCCTCACATAGTGAAGCTTTACAGTGAACAGTCTGACTACAGATGCAGTTTTGTTTTATTGTGTATGTTGTTCAATGTTTAAAGACACATTAAGGAAACTGAGTTCACATTTACCTGATGGATTGGTTATTTTAGTTTAACAGTGTGTGCGAGTGTGTGCATGATGATCACGGTGTGTATTGAAAGGAAATTAGGAGATAATTGAGTGTGTTAAAGGATATGTTTGACTTGAAGTTCAGCAATTAAAAGAGTAGTTAACATTTAGTCTTTAATGCTACATATACGAATCTAGGAGGCCCTTACCTAGTACAGATGGTAAATATGGGCTACATTAATACAAAAAAAAAACTACTGGCATTATGGGCAACATGGTCGCAAAGTTGGTAGAGCTACTGCCTCTCAGTGTGCAGGTCACCGGTTCAAATCCCAGCCTTTCTGGGTGTTGTTTGCATGTTCCCTCTTTGCATGTGTGGGTTTTCTCAGGGTTTGTTTCCTCCCACAGACTAAAAACATGCATGTTAGGCTGATTGGTAACTCTAAATTGTTTCTGGGTGCGAGTGAAAGTGTGAATAGTTTTGTCTCGTTTGTCTCCATGTGCCCCTGTGATGGACTGGAGTCCTGTCCACAGTGTCCCCTGCCTCTCGCACAGTGATAGCTGGATATGGGCACCAGTGACCCCCATGACCTGAAAAGAAGAAGCAGGTAAACATATTGGATAAATGGATGGATACTGGCATTCCCATGCCGCTCTAGCGAGAACTTGTACTTCAGTAATTAAATACAGAGAAAGAACATTGTCAGGTTGCTAAAGATTTTCCCCAAAATGATTATTTCTAATTTTTATTATCTTTTTTCCCCTCCTCTAAGTTATGAACCAATTTTGTGCTCATGTTAAGTTTACTGGTGATAGGATTAAGTTAAAGCAAGTGAGACAAAAAAGTGGGCATGTGTGAAATAGTTTGCTACAAAGTTTATCAAAAGTTATGTATCTCGAACCTCTCAAGTTATAGTACAACAAAAACAGAAAAAAATGTTTTAAAATGTATGTACAGGGAAGTGTATTTTAATATGTACAGTATTTAAAAGAAAAATTATGTTGTGTGTATAGAAGATGTGCAAACACAGCAGAGATTCTTTGTTTTTGTTTTTTTATATAATTAAAGTGGTTCAGACAAGCAACTTGTTATTACATCATTCTACAACATTACTGTATTGAATACTTAAAGACTACTTAATGCAAGCATTGCTTTACATTGTTTTTAAATAAGCCCGTATTTAATAAATTTCTTGAATAATATATATTTTAGGCTTATGTCCTCTTGTGAGGGCTAAATTTTACAACTTAGCCAAGATGGTGTAGTGGCTAGGGAATCAGACTTGGGATCCGAAGGACCCTGGTTCAAACCCCGGCCACGGCACACCTTGGGGTGTCTATGAGTGCACACCTATTTTCCCCAGCTCCCCGGGCGCTGACTACGGCTGCTCACTGCACCACCTGGTGGTGGTTGGGTTAAATGCAGAGGCCAATTTCGTCTGTCAAGTATGGGAAACATACCGTATTCGTCGGCGTATAAGTCGCACCGGAGTATAAGTCGCACCAACCTAATTATGCCCAATTAAATGGAAAAATCAACGTATAAGTCGCACCGGCCTATAAGTCGCACCGGCCTATAGGTCGCACCTCACGTGAACTGGTGTTTTGCCCAAAATGGACTGGCTGCCAAATTGTTTGGAAGGACTTTTGACAAGATTATCACATAAAAACTACAGTATTTTGTTTGATGTGTCTTAGTTGAACTTTTCATTAATAAATGAACATTATTTTGGACTGGCTGCCAAATTGTTTGGAAGGACTTTTGACAAGATTATCACATAAAAACTACAGTATTTTGTTTGATGTGTCTTAGTTGAACTTTTCATTAATAAATGAACATTATTTTGGACTGGCTGCCAAATTGTTTGGAAGGACTTTTGACAAGATTATCACTTAAAAACTACAGTATTTTGTTTGATGTGTCTTAGTTGAACTTTTCATTAATAAATGAACATTATTTTGGACTGGCTGCCAAATTGTTTGGAAGGACTTTTGACAAGATTATCACATAAAAACTACAGTATTTTGTTTGATGTGTCTTAGTTGAACTTTTCATTAATAAATGAACATTATTTTGGACTGGCTGCCAAATTGTTTGGAAGGACTTTTGACAAGATTATCACTTAAAAACTACAGTATTTTGTTTGATGTGTCTTAGTTGAACTTTTCATTAATAAATGAACATTATTTTGGACTGGCTGCCAAATTGTTTGGAAGGACTTTTGACAAGATTATCACATAAAAACTACAGTATTTTGTTTGATGTGTCTTAGTTGAACTTTTCATTAATAAATGAACATTATTTTGGACTGGCTGCCAAATTGTTTGGAAGGACTTTTGACAAGATTATCACATAAAAACTACAGTATTTT
>JBBPBX010084808.1:0-15226 GCA_038048925.1 Garcialebias charrua
ATGCTCCATCCATCCACCCACCATCTATTCCAAATTTTATAAAGCTCATTTAAATTCCTATCACTTACTTTTGGTTCTGCTTTTTCAGCTACCTTTCTGCTTTTTGGAGGCCTAGATTCATCTTTTTTAATTCCCTAACGTAAGTGCTCATTTCTGCTTATGTAAACCTAATTCAGAAAATGTGTTCTTTCTGCTTTGTTTTGCTAACTAGTCTTGTTTTTCCATTTCAGCACTTTCCAGTTTAAACTTCCTCAGTCGATCCAGAAGGACCAAAATCTCATCTTTTATCTGGCTGGGAATACAGCGTCATGCAACCTGTACACAGCCTCCCCCACGTTTGTGTTGAGATGGGGGGTGCGGTTTCCAAGGGCAGGGCAGAACTTGTACTTTTTTTCTTTGCTTAAATTTTTTTTTTTTAAATAATGAAATGAAATCAAATGTATTAGAAAATTTATTATCACAAACTACAGTACTTTTACTAATACTGTACAGTCAACATGACGTCATAAAACAATCATACGTTTTTTTATTGTTGTTTGCTATCTGAACAACATCCAGACAGCATGTCTGAAAGCTATACATCACATCTTCACCTTTCAATGGATTTCTTCAATCACCTCTGGTCATTGGCAATTTGTACAGATACACCTGGAAAAACAAACATGTTTTAGTTGATTTTGTACAGAGTCATATTTTTCTGAATTTATGTTTTTATTAATAAATTTAAAATAGAAAAAACAAAACAATGTCAAAAACAGAGTGGGTTTGGTGTCATTGCATTTTATAAAACGAGTAAATTGAAAATGTATCATTTCAATAAACTGTGTTAAAAATAATTTTATATACAGTACTTGTCAGTGCAGCTTTAAACTTTTTATCATTACTAAAAAAAGAAATTAAATTGTGAATAGCTGATGGATGGATTGGGTGGTGGATGGATGATGGATGGAGCATGCATGAGTGGATAGATGATGGATGGATGGATGGATGGATGGATGGATGGATGGATGGATGGAGCATGCATGAGTAGATGATGGTGGGTGGATTGATGGAGCATGCATGGGTGGATGGATGATGGATGGATGCAGGGGTGGGTGATAATGAAAGATGGATGTACACATGATGGATGGATAGATGGATGTTGCCTATGTGATCATGTCACCTCCTCAGCTGCAGCGGTTTCCCCATCTCTAAACACTCCCAACGTGCTCTGGCTGCAAGCGTCCACTTCACTCTTCAGACTCTGGTCATAGTTCATCAGCACCGCGACCGAAGACATGTCCCTGCAGGAACCACAGAGCACACAGGAAGTCAAAGCTTCACAGCGCTCACATCAGCTGAGCAGGATGTAGGATATAAGCAGGATGGTTGCTCAAAGTAGCAGAAATTACCACAAAAAACTTGATAACATTATCTAAATATGCAACAAAAAAAATACAGTGGCTGAAAAGGTAGAACAAGCTTAAATTAGCAAATATTTATATGATTAAACTTAAAATAGGGTGAATATCAAATATTGTTTTATTTTGATTATTACAGCTGAAACCAAGTACTGCACACCCTGATGATCCAGCTATGAGAATGTAGTGATGTTATTTAGAAAAAAATTGAGTAAAATTTCGTTTTTCATGTAATGATTCAGTACAGTAAAACATGCACATAACGTATGTTAGAATAAACATGGAAAATAAAACAGATACTTCAAAGGGACTCATCTTTTTTAAACTATAAGTAATGTTGAATAATTATTAGATACATTAATTAAAGCAGTACCAATCAGTGCTCTGTGGACAAGTAAGAAGAGGTTCCATCACGTCATCCTCTGCCCTCAGAAATTGCGGGTTCCCCCCTGCTTCCTTGTTGGTAAGGCTTCAATAAATACGGCTGCAGATGTAAATTAGAACCTGCTGTTTATTGTTTAACCCCCTGAAATAACTTTGGCTTCCCAAACTGAATAAAAATCGCTCTACTCTTCACTCGGATTGCTAAATTCGTCCGGTTCTGTATCGGTCGCCATTGTTATTCACAAGGTGCGCACGAGCAGCGACTCATCTGCCTACGTCACAGACTACGAATGCGGAAATACCAGGAATTCCTGAGGCGAAACACGGCGCCAAATTTAAAATGACTTTCAATGAAAAAATTAAATATTTATAATTTTGTTTGCGAAAACGAACATAGCTGAATGATATTAGATATATATGTTCTGCTGAATTATGCAAACATTCTACATCATGTCAGTGCAGCTTTAAACAAATTTTTTTTTATAAAAATGAAATGATAAAATAAAAGTAGATTTTTATTTTTATGTTATTGTTTTAGAGAAATCTAGGCAACTAAGCTAACCTAATACTGGTAATTCAAGTTACGTGGACTTCCGGCTGAATGGCGGTGGGATAAGTTGTGTTTAGGTGCGCTCCTGCAGAATTGGCCTTTTTTTCCGATTAATACCTGGCACTTTTTTCCGACTTTGACCGTAAACAATAGACAAGTTACACAGTTAACACAATCCTCTTGTTCGGTCACTAAAATGCCACCAAAGCCTGCTAAAGGAGTAAGGAGTAAGTTGGGCAGCACGGTGGCACAACTGGTAGAGCTGCTGCCTCTCAGCGAGAAGGTTGCCGGTTCAAATCCCGGTCCGGGGCCTTTCTGGGTGGAGTTTGCATGTTCTCCCCGTGCATGCGTGGGTTTCCTCCGGGTACTCCGGTTTCCTCCCACAGACCAAAAAACATGCTTGTTAGGCTGATTGGTGACTCTAAATTGACCCTAGGTGTGAGTGTGAGAGTGGATGGTTGTTTGGTGTGAGTGAGACAGGTCCCTCTTGTAAATGAGTCCCCGTGACTCAACGAGGCTAGCCTGTATAAATAAAGGTTGAATGAATGAATGAAAAAGTTCGATCCAGACTCACCTGCGGCCTGCTCCTCGTGGCGGAACCTCGAGCTGTCCTGATTCACCTCCTCCATCTGATGCAGCGGCTCAGGCTGCTGCAATCTGTGATGTCAGCAGCCTTAAACAGGAGCTACTTGTAGCTCTCCGAGAGGACTTTACAGCCATAATTAAAGCAGAGTTCCAAGCTGTTCTTGGTGAAAGTCTCGCTTCGATCAGTGCTGAGCTGTTAGCCATAAAAAAGGAGCTATCCTCTGGGCTAGCTACGGTGCAGGAAAGTTTCACAGGGCTAAAGCTAACAGTAGCAGAGGTGGAGAAGTCCGTTTCCACTTGCACTGATGACATAGCCTCCAGAAAAAGGTCAACAGCCTTACTAAAATGGTGGCACAGCTGGAGGATAAATGTGATGACTTGGAGTCCCGATCCCAACGTCAGAACATCCGCAACATCGGTGTCCCGGAGGATGACCCTTCATCGGCTATGACGGCTGCGGTCTCTCGGCTGCTAAAGGAGGCCTTCGGCTTCGAGGAGGAACCGCTGCTGGACCACGCTCACCGCATTCCAGTCCCCAAACCGAAGACAGGTTAGCACCCTCGTCCAATTGTAGCTAAGCTACACTACCACATGGACTGTGTGAAAATCCTGGTGAAGGCGAGGGAGCTGTAGCGGGTCAAAGTGAACGGTACGAATATCTTCGTTTTTCCCAACTATACTGTCAGAACGGCCCGAGCAGCCTTCACGGAGTGTCGCCGCAGGCTTCGCGACATCGAGGGGGTTCGCTTCGGCCTGCTCCATCTGGCCCGGCTGAAGATCACGTATAATGGAACTACACGGGTGTTCACCTTCCCCAAGGAGGCGAGTGTTTACATTGGGTCGATTACAAAATGAGCATTATAATTAGTATGCTCTGTTTCACACTCAGGGAACATTAGTATTATTAGTTATTATTATTATTATTCATGTTTAAAAATATAATTAATGGGCTTTGTTTACATTTTGAGATTTAATGTTTAGAACTATAATTAGTGTACTTTGTTTCATATTCAGAGAACATTAGTATTATTAGTTATCATTATTATTCATGTTTAGAAATATAATTAGTGTGCTTTGTTTACATTTTGGGATTTAATGTTTAGAATTATAATTATTGTGCTTTGTTTCACATTTGGGGAACGATATTATTATTAGTTATTAATATTATTCGCTGTTTTCTGAAAGAGTTCTCATTCTCCCAGATTAGTGCCTATTATATATTTTACATCTTTTTTTCATTTAGCTAATTCTGTGGGAGTCACCTGGTACAGGAGGGTGTTTTGGTTAGTTTTGTTTTGTTTTTTCTCTTTTTGTGGTGTGGTGCCATTTGGCCGTAAGGATAAGTTTTCTAATGACTCCTGTTGGAGTCTGCACAGTCCCTTCATTTGGGGAAGGGCCGAGTGCCATTAAGGGGAATGGTTTTATATGTTTACCCTTTTCTTATTTTATTTTATTTTTTTCCCTGGGGGGGGGGAGGGGGGATTGGGAAGGGTGGCAATATTTTTCAACCTTTATTATAAACAACAGGTCACATGTCTGTTGATTAGAAAGCTTCCTCAACATCATCTGCTGTTAGATTCCTAAGTTGGAATGCAAGGTCTGAACAATCCAGTGAAACGGTCTAAAATATTCTCTCATATGAAACGCCTGAACCCAGACATAATATTCCTACAGGAAACACATCTGCAAAACTCAAATCAGGTCAGGCTCAAATATCCATGGATTGGGGAGATTTACCATTCGAGCTTCAACTCAAAAGCCAGAGGAGTAGCCATACTATTAAATAAGAATATTCATTTTACAGTATCAAAAATAATGAAGGATACAAACGGCAGATTTCTTATAATTGCGGGCTCTCTGTTCCACACCCCTGTTTTATTGGTGAACAAATGTTCACCAATAAAACAGCACCAAACTTTGATAATCCATATTTTTATAAACAATCTATTTAGCACACTTCCATATCTTGACACTCATTTGTTAATTCTAGCTGGGGACCTGAATTGTGTAATGAACCTATCATTAGATCGCTCTTCATCTCGGTCCTTTACGCAGTCTAATACAGTATGTATAAATCTATTTCGGATTTTGTGTCCCAAAATGGATATGTAGATCCATGGAGGGCACGGAATCCACTAACAAAGACCTATTCTTTTTACTCTCAGGTACACCAATCCTATTCCCGTATAGATTTTTTTTGTTGACAGCTCTTTAATGCAGAGAGTCACATCCTCTGAATATTATCCTCCAAGAATTGATATAAACTTTATAAATAAACCCTGTTCTAGTCCTCATTGGAGATTTAATAGTCTCCTGTTATCAGATGAGCCATTCAATAAATTCATCTCATCAGCAATTGATGATATCCTAACGTTCAATAAGAGCGATACAATTTTTCCCTCACTACTATGGGAAACTCACTTCACTGGAGCGGTTTGAAGCTGAATGCGATGCGGCCGGGATAAGGATCAGTTCCTCCAAATCCGAGGCCATGGTCTTGAGCCGGAAAAGGGTAGCGTGCCCTCTCCGGGTCGGGGAGGAGGTCCTGCCCCAAGTGGAGGAGTTTAAGTATCTCGGGATCTTGTTCACGAATGAGGGAAAACTGGAGCGTGAGATCGATAGGCGGATAGGTGCAGCGTCCGCAGTGAAGCGGGCGCTGTACCGGTCTGTCGTGGTGAAGAGAGAGCTGAGTCAAAAGGCAAAGCTCTCAATTTACCGATCGATCTACGTTCCCACCCTCATCTATGGTCATGAGCTTTGGGTTATGACCGAAAGAACAAGATCTCGGATACAAGCGGCTGAAATGAGTTTTCTCCGCAGGGTGTCTGGACTCTCCCTTAGAGATAGGGTGAGAAGCTCAGTCATCCGGGAGGGACTCGGAGTAGAGCCGCTGCTTCTCCACATCGAGAGGAGCCAGTTGAGGTGGCTCGGGCATCTGGTTAGGATGCCTCCTGGACGCCTCCCTGGTGAGGTGTTCCGGGCATGTCCCACCGGGAGGAGACCCAGAGGAAGACCCAGGACACGCTGGAGGGACTATGTTTCTCGGCTGGCCTGGGAACGCCTTGGGATTCCCCCAGAGGAGCTGCTCCAAGTGGCTGGGGAGAGGGAAGTCTGGGCCTCCCTACTTAGGCTGCTACCCCCGCGACCCGACCCCGGATAAGCGGAAGAAAATGGATGGATGGATGGATACTATGGGAAACATTAAAAGCCTATCTTCGTGGTCAGATTATTTCTTTTTCAGCTAATATGAATAAAAATCGACGCACTAAGATATCAGAAATATCAACAAAAATTCAGAATATTGACAAGCAAAATACCATTAATTCGTCACAAGATTTGCTGAAACAGCGACAGGATCTTCAGATGGAACTTGATCTTCTAACAACATCTGATGCAGAGCGTCTCTTGATTCGATCTCGAGCCACTTATTATGAGCATGGGGAAAACCAAGTAGACTTCTGGCACATCAATTGAAGCGAAAGGCTGGCTCTCACACGATAACGCAAATCAAAGATCGGTCGGGCAGCCTCGTTTCTGATCCTGTCTCCATTAGTGACATCTTTAAAAAATTCTACTGTGATCTGTATAAATCTGAACTACAATCAGACTCAAATGAGCTACTTGCCTTTCTTCAGAATATTGACATTCCTAGGATAGACAAATTGATTTCTGATCAACTTGAGGCTCCCATTAAATTAGAAGAACTATTTGCGTCAATTAAGAATATGCAAAGTGGTAAAACACCTGGCTCAGATGGATTCTCTGCCAAATTTTTCAAAAAAATGTAAAGATAAGATAGCCCCTCTTCTTCTTGAGGTTTATAATGAGTCACTCGGGCGTGGCCTGCTGCCTCCCACCTTGACTCAGGTTTCAATCTCTCTCCTGTTGAAGAAGGATAAAGGCTCCGGCAGAGTTCAGCGTACGAACTGTACGCCGCTCTACGCCGCTCTACGCGCGTATTCTGTGCTCACGCGTTCACTGGCACAGCTCTGCTTTCGTTCTCACGTTAAATGCTCACGTTTTTGCTCCAAATTCTTGTTGTAATTTGAGCAGCTGCACGCAGAGGTGTACCTACAGGACAAACTGAGGTCGCTGATTGGTCATTTGCTGACACGCCTACTGAATTGATTGACAGGTCGAGTGGGAGACCAAAAAAAAGACATGAGCTGGCTGGCTGGAGCCGCTGCGGTGTTTCTAAACTTTATATGTTAATAAAAAGTTCTAAAAAATAAAAATAAAAACAGGGAGCAATGGTCCTGCAGCCCACAGCACACCAGGAAATATTTAGAACGTTGCGCAGCCAGGTAGGACATGAGTTATTATTCGCTCTGACAAATTCATTCATTTCAGTCAAGGAGGAGGAAGCGATTACTTGACTTTTGGCAAAAAAACAAAAGAAAAGTCCACATAAGCGATAAAAAAGGGGAATTTAATTAATTTGTGTAACATACAAAACAGTCCGGCGCCAGAGCAGTTTATTGTGAGACAAGCGTGCGCGTACGCTGTCGTAAAATTGGAGATTTGCGCGTTCGTGCTATGCTTGTGCCTCGGCGTACGTACGGCATAGTGCGGCTTACTGCCTGTACGCTGAGCTCTGCCGGGGGCTTAAGGATCCTACTGCTTGCGAGTCATATAGACCCCTTTCACTCTTAAATGTGGATTTCAAGATTTTGTCTAAAGTACTCGCAACTCTGCTTGAGACGGTTCTTCCTCTGATTATATCACAAGAACAGAATGGATTCATCAAAGGTTGCCAGTTGTTTTTTAATACTCGTACACTATTGAACACAATTTTTTCAACTCATTCCCCCAAGTCTCCTGAAGTGATAATTTCTCTTGACGCTGAGAAAGCTTTTGATCGAGTGGAATAGGAGTATCTCTTTGTCGATCTTAATAGGTTTGGTTTTGGAAAGAGGTTTGTGTCCTGGATCAAGCTACTTTATACATCTCCTCAAGCATGTATTCTCACTAATTCCGTCCAATGTGATTATTTTCAGGTGGGACGTGGTACTGGACAGGGTTGTCCTCTCTCCCCCCTCTTGTTTGCGTTAGCCATTGAACTTCTTTCTGTTGCCTTAAGATCCCTCTCTTCTTTTCATGGAATCATCCGCTCTGGTGTCGAGCTTATACTGTCCTTGTATGCAGACAACATTCTCCTGTATGTTTCTGACCCTTTATGTAGTCTTCCCCCAATTTTAAATACTCTGGAAAAATTTGGATCGTGTTCTGGCTATAAAATTAATTAACTTATAAGTAAATGCTACCCAGTGAATTCATTAGCTTTAAAGCTTAGGCCATGATATCCCTTTTAGGCTCAGCCCATTGGGATTTAGGTACTTGGGAATTAATATTACATGTACTCTACCCTCAATGTTTTCTCAGAATTATGCCCCACTAGTCTCCCAAATCGCGTCAGATTTTCAGAGGTGGAACTCTCTCCCTCTTTCTTTGATTGGCAGGATTAATATTATTAAAATGAATATGCTACCTAGACTTCTGTTTTTATACCAAAATATCCCTCTGTTTTTATCCAAACAGTTCTTCAAGTCCCTAGATCAGATGGTCTCCTCCTTTTTGTGGAATGGAAAGGCCCCCAGAATGAGACTTTCTCTATTGCAACAGTTCACCACAAATGGTGGTCTTTCTCTACCCAATTTTACAATGTATTACTGGTCCTCACATATCCATAAACTGACTTATTGGTTAAATACACATCTTTTTCACCTGCCTCAATTATTTATTCATCATTACCAATTAAACTATCCTCTGTTACTACAAATCCTATAGTGCTCTCTACACTCAGGATCTGGTCACAATTTAGGTCCCACTTTAAATTTGTATCACCCTCCAATAAAATGCCATTATTAAAGAATCATATTTTTTCTCCAGTATCCACTAATGCTACCTACAGAATTTGGCATGAGAAAGGTATTAAAACAATGAGAGACCTTTACGAAGATGGTTTATTTCTTAGTTTTCCAGAGTTGTCTTCTAAATTTAATCTACCCACCTCACATTTGTTTCTTTACTTCCAAATTAGACATTGCGTTTCATCGCGGTTTCCAAATTTTCCGATTCTTCCTACTGACCCACCATGGGTCGAACTCCTAGTTCTGAAGCCCAACCTGAAATCTCCCCTTTCTAGTATTTATGGAAAACTTATGACAATGGAGGCCGACTCATCGGGTAAAACCAGAACTACATGAGAACGTGAATTGGGTGTTGAACTGTCAGATTCATGGTGGGATAAAGTTATTCTCAGCATACGCCAAAGTACACCATGTGCCAGACTACAGTTAATACAGTTTAAATTAATTAATAGAGTACACTTCTAAAAATCCCGTCTATCTAAAATTTTCCCTTCAATTCCAGACCAGTGTGATAGATGTCAGGCTTCACCTTGCATATGTTTTTCTTCTGCCCAAAATTGCAAGGGTTTTGGAAATATTTCTTCTCCATACTCTCAGGAGTTTTTAGGATTCAGATTCAAAGTGATCCACTAATTGCCATTTTTGGAGTTCCAGGGACCACACTTAATCTATCCCGCCAGCAGGGGGAGGTCCTGGCCTTTTGTTCTCTTCTTGCCAGGTGTATTTTGCTCGCCTGGAAATCTCCCACACCTCCATCCACATTACACTGGCTTACTACTGTAAGATCATTCTTGAAAATGGAAAAAATTATTAACAATGAAAGGTAGTTCAGAAAAAATTACTTATAAGTGGGCACCCTTTGTGTCATATGTGAAATCTCTGCCTTCATAATGTACGGACTGATGTGACTGACTCATCACATTACCATGTGACTTAATTTTAAAGGATAAATGAATGGGTGAAACACTGTTTTCCTTTTAGCTTCATAATGCCGTCCTATCCCCCTCCCCTTTTTTATTTTATTTTTAATGTTTTTAATTTGAAAAAAAAAAAAAATTCTTTATTTTTTGGTGTTTTTGTTTTTTAACTCATTCTGTGTGTTTGTTGTGGGAGGGAGGAGGGATGGGGAGAGGGGAAAAAACATCGGAGAAGTCATGTAAGTTTTGTAACATGCATGTACTGTCAACTGTTGTATAATCTCCTGATAAAAAAAAAAGTTACATAATTGTATGCACTCCTATATTATTTGTTCCTATTTTTGGTATAAATATCAAACGATGCAAAAAAATTGATACAATAAGGAACCTAAAAGTATTGTTTTAAATAAATGTTCTATTAGTTTACATTGTTGTTTATTCTTTTCAGCTTGTCAGTTACATAACTGAAACTAAATTTATGGCCAAAATCGTTTCTGAATTGAAAATTGTTTCTGAATCGAAAAATCAATTTTGAATCGAACCGTGACACCAAAAATCGGAATCGAATCGATTCTCCAGACACAGAGATTTGCACCCCTAGTATACAGTATACAGTATACACATACAGTATACAGTATATATATATCAGGGGCGGCCGGCCAATAGGGGGGCTAGGGCGCCGACCCACTGGAACTTCAGGACCATTTTACATTGAAGACTTTTAAAAAAATTATAAAAATGAAATAATAAAATAAAAATATTTCGAAATATATGCATACAGTATATGTTTTTAGTTGTGTAGGATAAATATTTTATGAGTAATAATGAGTTATATTATTTGTTTCAAAAAACGTTTTCTGATTGGTGACGTATTTCCTGTTTTGGGGGCGTGAGGATCTTATCCATAGACTCTCGGTATAAATGGCGCATGCGCAGTTATTCCACGATGTTACAAAACAATGGGAAGATGCTGGGCTTAATTTTCACCGCCCTGAACACGTCCAACGTGAGCGCTACCTACCGATCGCGTGCTTCCGGCCGTTTATTTTTTTAATTTTTTTATGAGCCGTGCGGTCAGTGACTCAAGCAGGCTTGCTCAGGTAAGTTTTAAATCATTGAAAGCCCTTTATCTAATGTCTATTTGCATTTCTGACTGATATGCCTCTCAAATTTTAGATGGCTGTTTGTGAAAAAAGCCTTCAGCTGACTGTTTATTCTAAAAGTGGCAACTGGTGAGTTTGTTTTTGGAGCTAACATGCTAATGCTAGCCTTTATCTAATGCTTATACAGTATTATTATATTACCATTCCTGACTGATATCCTCTCCACTTTTAGGTGGCTCTGTTTGTGATAAAAGCCTTCAGCTGACTGTTTATTCTAAAAGTGGCAACTGGTGAGTTTGTTTTTGGAGCTAACATGCTAATGCTAGCCTTTATCTAATGCTTATATTATTATATTACCATTCCTGACTGATATCCTCTCCACTTTTAGGTGGCTCTGTTTGTGATAAAAGCCTTCAGCTGACTGTTTATTCTAAAAGTGGCAACTGGTGAGTTTTTTTTCTTTGTTTGTTTGTGGAGTTAGGTTGCCAGCGCAGGTTATTGTACAGTATTGGACTCTGATGGCTACATTTATTTTAATTTGCTTATAAAAAATGATCAAACATTAATAATTTTATATACTAAATGTCACTTGTGGTGTTTTACTATTTCTTAACACTGTATTGATCTGGAGAATGAAAACAAAGCCTCTTGCAAGTAGAAATGCAGAAATGTTTTAATCTCACTTATTTTCCTTTCTATAATTTATATATAATTTATTTATTTATATATATTTTTGTTTGTTCTTTGTTGTTTTAGTGAGTCAAATTGGCTCTTCTCATCCTGAGCATTTAATTGTTCTGTTGACCTTGTATATCTGCATTTTATTTTTAAAAAAAACAGTTTGAACTTGGGAATTTTTTTCCATTTTGGAGAAATAGCCCCCCCTGGTGGACATTTCACGGGCCGCCACTGGTATTTAGTTTTTCAAATCACACCCTGGGCACCTTCATTATAAATTGGATACAAACCCGATGTTTTTCAACCTTAATTATTTAATTTGACATTTACATAACGAAAATGTGATAAGCGTCACAAATCTGCGCCTGAGTGGGCAAGAGGGAACAAGATCAAATGTAAACCTTAGATGAAATGACAAACACAGTTGATGGGGGTAGTCAAGGGAAAGAAAGCAAGGTTTGTGATTTAATATTTAATATTTAAGGGAGCCGTTCTTTTCAAACTGAACTTGAGAGGTCATATTGTAACCAGGCTGTGTTATGTCACATCTTTTTCTGCATGTTAGTTACTTCAGGGCTGTAGGTTGTTCACACTGTAATCTCATTACTGTTGCTTTTAAATCACAATGTGAACAATCACGCCAAAAAACAGATTTTTTTTTTAAATTTCATTCAGACTTGTGGTACGAACATACGCTAGTAGAGGTAGTTCAGTACTATGTCCATGACTGATTTAATAAGTTTGTCACTGCAGCTATCAGCACTTTACATGTGTAAAGCAGCTATATTGGATTTTGAGGTGGAGTTGGTCAAGGACTTCCAACTTTGCTCAGTTCAACACTTGCTCTTCTCAAGGGCAGATGTCTCCTCTCCGTCTCCGCTTTTGCTCTGTCTTGTCTGTGAAACTGTCTGAGAGCCTCTCTTCTACAAAATATTCCGAATCATAACTATGGACTTGGATTTGGTCAGTTGGTCCCTCAACACAACTGATAACATTTCTTTAAAGCAAAGACAGGCTGTAGGCGAGCCGATTTGCCCTGTTGGCATGCACACAGCTGGATATCTCATCGACTTGGACGACGATGATGTACTGTATCTATCTCTGCTGTCATCTGTTGATTTTAAGGACACATATTTAATTGGATTTATGATAACTGGTTCCTGCTTTTTGGATTCAGCTGGTTCCTGGTCTATCAACAAACAAGGAAGTCGTCGGCAGCAAATCTGGACCTGGTCAGGCGGCCTGCCTTACATGATGGCTTGGTTCATGTCTCGAGAACCCAGACTTTTGGCTGAATGGATTACATCTTGGGGATTATTCTCAGGCACATTCCATTGGTATGATCATTTAATTTGGACATTTCGGAAGTGAGTGGACCGACACAGACTGAAGGTAGATGTCATTAACGTTCTGCCTGTCCCCAAAACAATTGTGTTTATTTGAATTCAGCTCCCTGACTGGCCTTGACAGGCCATCTTATCTCAACACGCCTGGAAAGTTTTGTAAACCTGACGCTCAGCCCTTCCCAACACTTCTACTGAGCCTGTGTGTTGTCTGTGGCTGCTCACCGCCCTTGCGTCCCCCGCCCCCCTCTGCGCAATGTCGTCGTCATTATGTGCTTGTGTGCAAGATTTTTTTCATTATCAAATTTTTGACCTTCAAACAGAGGTGAAAACTGTGTTAGGATTTTTGTTGTTGTCTCCAAACCTTATGTGTCATTTTTCACCACTTTTATTGTCTGTTCAAACATGCAGGTCTCACTTGCAAATGAGTCTTCGAGGCTCAGTGTGACTTATCTGTTTAAATAAAGGTTGAATGAATGAATGAAAACTTTCAGAGTCATAATGTCTATTTCAGGGGTCACTCCTGATGATTTTCCTGTTTTGAAACCATGAAGTTATGTTATAATTAGACACAAAACTAGAAGCTGAAAGTCGAAAACATAAAGGACGAGTTCCTCCTTCACTCTGGCTGCAGTACCATTTTTAAGTCCCAACTCTCTGTGTAAATGAGTGGGAATAACATGAGAAGGCAGACATGTTTCATTTATTTTTGTTAATGTAGATTGTTAGTGCTAAAAATATGAAAATTTTAGTACAAATGAAAAACACTAATCTAACAAAATGAAGTTACTCATTGAACTACCAGGTAAGAAACAGTAAGATATCAGAACCCACTCCAAAAGATCTGAACAGTTGTTTTGATTCATAGTAAATTGCAGCAAGGCATTTTTTTTTTCGTCTTGGAAAATTAAGAAATAAAATAGCTCTAAAATATCAACTAATAATACCTATAATCAGAACTAGTCTGACATCCTGGCAGCTTTACCTGCTCTCATCTTACAATAGCCAGAACACCATGCCTTCTTTGCAATACGCGACCTTTGGCTTTCTGCAGATCATATTGCCATCTGTTTGTTTCCATTTCAAGCAAAGCTATAATCGCTCCAGTCATGAGACATTAAAGGCTCTGATGTTATTTTAAGTTTCTCAGCAACAAAGTTTTCTGCTCTGCAGTACAATAAATTAAATGTGCAAACAGCTACAGTGAATGTATTCTCTTAGTGGAATACTGTACATGTAAAATCAGGACATAAAGCATCACATGACAGGGGAAACATGTTTAATGGTAATACACTGCAAAAAAGTTCATCACTTCAAACTTGTTTTTTGTGCTGAAGTCTGTCAGTAAGGTTCACAGATCAAAATATAACATTTTTGTTGTGCAGCAACAACATAACAAGAATCAACAAGACATCCTATTCAATGAAAGTGACATGGATGAGGTCAAATGACCAACTAACAGACCACACAGGACTGTCTTCCACATTTCACCCTTTAGGCCTGGGTTACATGGAAATACAGTTTTTCCAAAACAAACTTCTTTTTTTTTTGTAATTTCTAAAACAATAATCTTGTAAACACATCAGTTTCTAGAAATGTCTTCATCCACATGGAAACACAGAAAACAACCTAAAATGCTGTAGTAACTATGCCAGGCCTGCATGCGGTGCTGTAACACCGCCACAAAAATAAAAATTAAATCACCAAAAACAAGAAACAAGGCATGGAGCATATGCATAAAACTTGCACACTGAGTGCCAAATATGAACAGGAATAAGAAGAGGGCACTGTAGGATTGTAGGTGAGATTAGAGGTTGTGTTTTGGCTGTCAACACAATAATGCAAGGGTGGCGTTGCAAAATGTTTACACTCTGGAACTCGTAAAAAAAAAATTGGGGGGGGGGGATTCCTAAAATGCAGTTTCCACGTGGATACAGTTTTACACACTGAAAAGCCTACGTGTTTTTACAAAAATCCTTTTATTTCCTTTTTGTGTTAACAATGAAGTTGATATACTTTAAATGCCATTCATAAAAAAAAAGTCTGTAGGCTATAAGAAATCTCTTTGTGGTAACACCTTTGTGCAATATTAGACATAACCAGTAGTGGGCACAGCAAATCAAAAAGTTACGTTTTGCTAACTCATATTCCACTAACTAAAAAAATTGCTTTGCTAACGCTAAACAGGTAAAAATGTTTATAGCTGAAGCTAACACTGAATTGCTAACTGCTCAGACAACTGTCACCCAGTCTGCGTCACGTCTTCGTCTACACCCAGTTGAAGCTGTGCCGACCAATCACATCTTGTCACGTGTACATGTAGTAAGGCCATAGCGTGCCTAACGGACACTTC
This sequence comes from Garcialebias charrua, assembly GCA_038048925.1. Classification (NCBI taxonomy): domain Eukaryota; kingdom Metazoa; phylum Chordata; class Actinopteri; order Cyprinodontiformes; family Rivulidae; genus Garcialebias; species Garcialebias charrua. The sequence continues at coordinate 15,184 of JBBPBX010084808.1, forward strand.
GAGACATGCCCACAACAGACAGGAAGAAGCTTGTGAATTTGTT
>JBBPBX010084809.1:0-15226 GCA_038048925.1 Garcialebias charrua
AGGCAGTACTCCTTGTGGTTGTCTGGTACCCCTTAGGGTTACATTGTGATGTATGGGCCGTATCACTTATGGCTGACTTTTGTCCCTTAGGGGTACATTGTCATGTATGGGCCATACCCCTTATGGTTGATTTGTGCCCCTTAGGGTTACATTGCAACATAAATTGCTATGTCCCAAGGATCCCCGAAACACAAATTTTACCATCAAAACAGATAACCACACATAGTTTTACATCCCAAACCCAACCGTCCTGATCCCGTTGCTCAACGAGGCTCCTGAAAAAAGTTGGCCCTGTAGGTGTCCCAGGCTCCTAGATCTGACATATGTTAAACAGGGCCCTGAGACATGAAGATCCATGTAGGTTTGGTGGAAATCGGACATACGGTTCAAAAAATATCAACCCTAGATTTTTAGGCCTTTTCCAGCATTTGGGAAGCCGCTACGGGGAAACCAGGGCTCCGAGGCGCACGGGACCAAGTCACACGCGTTCAGCTTGAGCCCGAGAACAACATACTCAAAAATCAGCCTCCTAGCACCTTTCTAAAAAAATGAATTGGGATTGTCATCTGACCCTTGCAAAACATTGTCGGAAACCAAACCTTACCTCATTTGTGACCCAAGGCTGGAATCATGAAAAAACAGTTATGAAAAAAATGACGAGATGGATGTGTTCTACCCTCCCTCCAATGTTGACACCTCAAATCTGGGGTCCCTAAACGCTTTTGACCCCGAGTTAGGAACTTAAACAGTTTTGGCCCCCAAAAACTGCATTTTCTGAACGTATTTTGTAAATTTGGACCTCTTTCCGTGCACGTACGTGCACAAAATTCTCACACTCTTTTAGGGCTTACTCCATGTACATTTGATTCAAATCTGGAGTCTTCAGGCCTTCGGGATCCTGAGTTATGATTTTTTTTCTGTAACACTATTTTTACAAAAAATACACCTGACCGACCTTTGTGGGCCGTTTGGGGTCTTACTGTACTCATAGTAAGCCCAGATTTTCAGTGTAGATGCGGACTATCCTGGTCTACATCTCCAGCAAATTTGGTGCAGTTCCTTGCTTCCTACTTGTAGATACAGGCTGCAGAACGTGTAAAAAAACGGGTGGGAATTGTCCACAGGCCTCCACTTGTTCAAAAGTTAATTAAGGTACCTTAACTTTGACCTAGCACCACCCAATTCACAGGATCTCTTAAGCACAAGCGTTTCTACCAGATTCTATAGCTATGTGGCTCTGGTCTATTCCTGTGGCCCGTGGCAACCCGATGAACACAGACCTAAACGCAATGTAAGTCAAAGGGCAATGTAAGTGTAACCTAGACAATCATTTTAGGTCTAAAAACTCCTAAGTTAAATATGTTGTAAATATAGCTACAATTGTATTTCATTTATTTATGTTGTAATATGCTTTAACACTGTTTAAAATACACAAGTGTAAGTTAAAAGCAAGAAAGCATAACATTTTGTTGCTTGTATTTTATTTCTGCTTTATTGTGAAAAGCCAAAAGGAAGTGTGAGCAGTCAGGGTTTTGAACTTGATGAAAGCCAAGCACACCAGAGTTGACAGGTGTGCTGCATTTTGGACTAATTAAATAAGTTTCCTGGTTGCTAACACAGTGATTGTCAGTGGAGACCTGTTTGATGGTTTTTGGGACTACAAGGGACAATTTCAGCCTGAAGTTTGTCCTACAGTTCTGTGTTTTTGCACTTTGAGGCAGTTTAACATCAAACATTTAGCATTCACTAGTTCAGTGAATGCTGCACAGTAAACCTAGTGTAGCTTGTTCAGCTTGCTGGGGAGACTGCATCTTCATCATTCCGGCCTGGAGGTGAAGATTGGTCAGAACTGGAGTGTTTATGGACTGCCAGAAGAGTTCCTCTGGATTACATTGCTCATTGAAGTTAAACCTGGACCTGCAGACAGCTGATTGCATCACCATCTTGGTTTGGATTTCCTCTTCGCCTGAACTGGGACCAGGGTCTGTAGTGAACTACTAAACCAGGTACTGTTTGGTTTATTTATTTGCTCAATGAGTGAAGCGGCCATTAAGTTTTTGGGCCTCACCGTTCCCAAGCATCGCTCAGGCCTGCAACGTCAATGTTTTAGAGTTAGATAAGCCAGCAGGTGTCTGTGTGTGATTGGTGAGTGGGCCCCTCACTTAGTTGAAGCTTTACAGTGACTAATCTGCCTACAGATACCGTTTTTGTGTCATATTGTATAAGTTGTTCAATCTTTAAAACATGTTCAGTAAATTGAGTTTATATTTTACTTATGGTTTGGTTATTTATAGTTAAACAGAGTGTGTGTGAGATGACCACAGTGTGTATTAAAAGTTCAGCAATTAAGAGTAGTTAACATTTAGTCTAATGCTAAATATAAGAATCTAGGAGGCCCTTACCTACAGACAGAGGGTAAAGGTGGGCTACATAAATGGAGGCACTGCTGGGAGACTGAACATTTAGCTTAGCTTTTCTAAACCTGTTCAGTTTTACTCTATTTGCTGCTCTTTACATTTCTACATTCACATTTACGCACCTGTACCATGGCAAGCACACTAATTAACAAGCTGAAGAAGTGGTGTCGTGGAGAAGGACTTGATGAGAGTCATACCCTTTTGACAGTGGTCCCTGAAAACACTGAAATAGCAGTTATTGAAGAGACAATGCAAACTATCAAGTGTCTGGGTCGAGTACGAGTAAGAGGACGGATTTGTCATGACACAGACAATGAGGTGCTCGTACTTTGTGAATGCCGAGAGAAAGTGACGATAGAAAATGTTCCACCGGAAGTGATGGCACCAACAGGACTGGCAGCCTGGCCAATTATTACTGCCTTTATGAAGCCAAGTCCTCAGGATGACTTTGATGTTAAACTGAACGCACTCTTACAGGCAGAGGGAAAAACACTGAATGATGTACAAGCTCTGTTCACTGAGCCACAACCTGCTCCATCTCCTGAAGAGTCACTTGTTCGTGCTGTTGCTGATTTAATAGACAAAGTAAACAAACCTGCTGCAGAGAGTGGAGGGTTTCGACGCCTGCGTGTCTTTTCAGGTACTGTACCCACTCCAGCTGGAGAAGAACAGTTTGACCATTGGCTAGAGCAAGCTTACCTGATGGTTGAGGAAACTGAAGGTTCTGATAAAGACAAAAGGAGGAGGATAATGGAGAGTTTAAAAGGACCAGCTCTGGAAGTAATTAAAGCAATACGCCTAACAGATCCTGATGCTACTCCATTAAAGTGCTTGGAGGCTCTTGAAAGTGCTTTTGGATTAGCAGAGTCTGGTGAAGACCTGTATTTCTCTTTCAGGCTTTTACAGCAACAACTTGGTGAAAAGCTGTCAGACTTCCTCAGGAGGCTTGAGCGTGCATTGACTAAAGTCGTACAACGAGGTGGCTTGCCAGCCAGCAAAATGGACACAGCTAGAGTCGATCAGCTACTTAAAGGGGCCATAAATGCTGACCTAATGTTGTTGCAACTCAGATTAAGAGAAAGGAGAACTCAACCCCCTACCTTCCTGGAGCTGTTAAAAGAAATCAGAACAGAGGAGGAGTATGAATCTTCTAAGGTAAAGCTCAATCAGTCAGTCCATACCATCCACACCAAAGTCCAAGCAGAGAACAAACAGTCAGAAATACAAAATTTGCAAGCAGAAATAAAGGAAGTCAAGGCGATGTTTGCAGCCCTTACCACTCAACCTCGCCCTAAAGTGCAAGTTACTGAACAACATTCAGCTAACACTGATACAGCAACAAGCTTTAATCCTGAAGTAACAGCACTAAAAAAACAAGTCAAGCACTTACAGCAAAAAGTGAACTCAAAAACTCCACAACGCCAACATGCAGCTCCACAGGTTGCAAGGGTGGTTAGTCCACCAGCTAGGTCCCCAACAGAGAGCGAAGAACGCTTTTGCTACCGTTGTGGTGAAAATGGTCATATGGTAGGAAAATGCAACAGACCTGAAAACCAACGCAAAGTTATTCAGAGACTGCTCCATGCCCTCAAGAAAGCCAAGACCAATAGCCCACAGCCCAATGCTGCAGCCACACCCCTTACTGATCCTGACTGCACAGTGAGAAAAAATGCTGTAGATTTGATTGAACCTATAGGCATACCTGAAGGCCTGATAGGTCCACTCTCAGTTGAGCCATTGAAAGTGAATGGGCATTTATGTGATGCACTTTTGGACAGTGGTTCCCGTGTTAGCATAATTTTTGAGTCCTGGTACAGAAAGTACCTGTCAAATACACCCATCCATTCAGTGAATAAGCTTGACATATGGGGACTAAGTGACTCTAGCTACCCATACCTAGGCTATGTGGTTGTGGATATGGAGTTCCCAAAGAAGGTGGCTGGGGCCCCAACAATCATGTCTGTTCTAGCCCTGATTTGTCCCGATCCACCAGGTCCTGACCAAACACCTGTAATTGTGGGTACCAATGCCAAAGCCAGTCTTTCTAAACGCTTGGCTCAGCTGTGTAGAGACACCCCAGGTATCCCAGTCCATACTTTTGACATTCAGAGCTCATGTTCCAGTACAGAGACAAGCACTCTCCTATCAGTACCAGAAGAGGACGATGGAGTAGGCTTTGTAAAATGGCAAGGCCCTGGATCTCTGACCATACCTCCCGGTGGCAGTGTTAAAGCCACCTGTACCATCATGCTGGACCAGCCACTTCCTAATGAAATCCTGATGGCAGAAGCTGCAGTGACCAGTCCACTGCCTGCAGAAGTATTACTCCAGCCAATGGTAATACCAAGCAGTGCAACTGCAAACAATCAATGTACAATCATGATTCAAAATGAGTCAAAAAAGAGTGCAAACTTACCTGTCGACACTATTATTGGGCGAATCTTTGTTGCTGACGTTGTTACAACCATGCCCAGTCACCACTCCAAGTCTAAATATTTTGACACCAGTCAAATCAACTTTGGAGAATCGCCAGTCCCAGAAAAATGGAAGACAAGACTGTGCCACAAGTTAGCCAAAAGAGCAGCAGTCTTCTCCTTAGATGAACTTGATGTAGGATTAGCCAAGGGAGTCGAGCACAACATTCGGCTGTCGGATCCAAAACCATTCCGTGAACGCTCCCGGCGCATTACCCCTGCAGATATCGATGATGTGCGTCGTCACATTCAGAAGCTGTTGGCAACGGGTATTATCAAAGAGTCTAGAAGCCCTTACGCATCTCCAATAGTGGTCGTCAGAAAAAAGAACGGAGATGTTAGGATGTGTATAGACTACCGTACACTGAATAGCCGTACCATACCTGACCAATACACCATGCCACGCATTGATGAAGCACTTGATTGCCTCTCAGGAAGCAAGTGGTTTTCTGTTCTGGATCTGAGAAGTGGGTACTATCAGATCGCCATGAAAGAGGAGGACAAGGAAAAAACTGCCTTTATCTGTCCATTGGGCTTCTACCAGTTTGAAAGGATGCCACAAGGAATCACTGGAGCACCTGCAACATTCCAACGCTTGATGGAGAAAGCCGTCGGTGACATGAACCTCCTGCAAGTCCTTGTGTATTTGGATGATTTGATCGTGTTTGGTCGAACTTTAGAGGAACACGAGGAAAGGTTGCTAAAAGCTCTTGACCGACTTCAGGAAGTAGGCCTAAAGATTTCACTTGAGAAATGTCAGTTCTGCCAGACAAAAGTCAAGTATGTTGGCCACCTTGTTTCAGCTGATGGTATTGCTNAAGGGACAGACATGAATTGAAAAAAGCAAGAAGATAAGGACCAATAATATTAAATACCTCTTTCAATAATCTAGTGGGGATGAAATCAGTGGGGCAGTTAGTGGGTTTAACAGATTTAACTATTTTGTCCAAGAGGGAATATGACACTGGTTCAAACTGTTCGAATAAAGCAGAACCAGCAGAGATAGGTGAAAACTCAGAAACAGAAGTAGCAGGTGCACCTGTGGCTTGTCTAACTGATGCAACTTTATCAATAAAAAATGATAGAAAGTTCTCACAGGTGGAGGCTGAGGCATCAGGTAAGACTGAGGTGGGTGGATTTAAAACAGAGTTAATTGTATTAAATAACACCCTGGGGCAGTGGCTACTGTTTGTGATGACATTAGATAGAAATTGTGATTTTGCATCATTAACGGATCTCTGATACAAAACAAGAGTTTTCCTTAATAAAACCAAAGAATCATGTTGCCTGTCATGCTTCCACTGTCTTTCAGCTCTTCTACACTGCCTCCTGAGTTTACATGCAGTAGGATTTTTCAGCCAAGGCTCAGCTCTGTGTTTAGAATGCCTGAACTTGACTGGAGCAATAGAGTCCAGGATCCCACTGCAGGTTTCAGAAAACAGTGACAAAAAATCTTTGGGACACAGAGAAACATCAGGACCAACTGAATAAAACTGTGAGTCCATAAAAGCCGTGGTGAACTGTCCGGCACTGGCTGAGGTGAGACAACGGCGATGACAACCCGCAGCTAAAGGCCTCCTGGTCGGTTGTGGGGCTGTAAATTGGAAAAAAATAGGGAAATGATCCGAGATGGCAGACTCAGAAATTTCACAGTGACTTTATAATGTGAATACCTATGTGAATGGCTCGTGCCCATCTCGTACCTTCTGGTACCAATGAACGTGCCCCTCTGGTATTGTTCTATGCCCATGGGCATAGAACGTACCAGAGGGACATGGCCAATACTTTATAATGTGAATACCTATGTGGTTGGCTCGTGCCCGTCTCGTGCCTTCTGGTGCCCATGACCGTGCCCCTTTGGTACCACTCTATGCCCATGGGCATAGAACGGCACCACATGGGCACGGCCAATACTTTATAATGTGAATACCTATGTGAATGGCTTATGCCCATCTCGTACCATCTGGTGTCCATGGCCATGCCCTTCTGGTACTGTTCTATGCCCATGGGCATAGAACGGCACCACATGGGCACGGCCACGGGCATGGAAAGGCACGAGACGGGCAGGGTCAATACTTTGCTATATTGAAATAGCAATGTGAATGGACCGTGCCCATCTGGTACTGTACTATGCCCATGGACATAGAACGGTACCAGAAGGGCATGGCCATGGGCACCAGAAGGTACGACGCGGGCATTGTCAATACTTTATACTATGAATACAATTGTGAATGGCTCGTACCCCTATGGTACCGTTCTATGCGGTCCTACATGATATTTATTTTCTCTGTTTCAGAAAATGTCAATGACACGTGACATACGGTGCCCCATGTGCCACAACTTGCTGAGCAACATCAGTCATCACCTGAAGGGTTCACATAAATTTAATAACATGGAGGAGAGAAAAATTCTAGTGAACTGGGTATCAGATCACATCAATGCTCGCCGGCCATTGTCCTTGCCCTATGCTAGGGTGCCCATACAAGCCTGGCCAACATCTGAACAGGCATATCAACGATACACACTGCGAGCTATCTGTCGAGGAGCGGGCCAGGATGTTAGGTCAGGCGAAGTCCCTCAAAGCTTTAGAGCTCCTTGCAAAGCTACGAGCATCTAGGCCGGACCCAGAGATACAATCTAACTTTGATATAGAGGACTCCACTCTTATCCTAGCTGAGATAGGAGAGCAAGAGGTGGGAGAAGCAGTTCCAGCCTCTTTCCAGCCAGCTTGTGGAACTAGAGTGCGTAGACATTGTGAAAGGGTAAGCACCTCACTTTTAGTCATCGTTAGCATATTTTATGAACGGTTATGGTAGCTAACAGACTCCGCATGATGTGGATCTGAGTCTAGCAGTGAAGCTCTAGTAAACATGTCACCATTTAAATTTTTGCTTATTTACCTTAATGCATATCTCCATCAAAGGTTCTCCCTCTCTTTCTCTCTCCCTATTCATCCCTCTCAGGTGACTGGGGAGGATGAGCAAGGTAGCAGTCCTACCACTGCCAGCACTAACTCAAGGATTCCTATCTACACTTCCAGATCAAAAGCACTCACTCCAATCCCCAGCAACTCCAGAGCACCCACTCCTATCCCTAGCAGCTCCAGAGCACCCACTCCTATCCCTAGCCATAGGCCACTTCTATGGTCCGCAAGATCCCCTGAAGCTTCTCTCAGGCTTAGTTTCCGGCCTTCTGCGTCTGGTACATGGAACGTTATTAGGGGGTCACGGGAGTGCATTTGGCTCCGGAACTAGGTGTGTAAAGGCAAATTTCCAGCAAACTGTGTTTGGCCTCCAAGGACAGCTTTAGAGCATGAAAAGTAGCCCCCTCTTTCTTGACCTTTTCACTCCTGGACCCCCAGAACCCCAGAAATTACACCCTGAGGTCTGCAGGAAAAAGGGTCACAAAACGGAACCAGACGGTCACCAGCTGTACTTTCAATGAGGCGACCTCGGGCCTTATACTTCGGAGTGCGTTTGGGCCCCGTGATTCGCATAGGAACCGTCAATCTGGGCAAGCTTGATACCGTTGGAAAGGTCTTTTTAAGACGAAGAGAATGAGCCTAAGCTTGTCTTGATGACCCCTTCCTCTGCCCCACAATTAACCCGCAAAATTGGAGCTGTAGGCCCATTGACTTATGTAGCCCACCTTTACCCTCTGTCTGTAGGTAAGGGCCTCCTAGATTCTTACATTTAGCTTTAGACTTTAACTACTCTTAATTGCTGAACTTTTAATACACACTGTGGTCATCTCACACACACTCTGTTTAAATAACCAAACCATAAGTAAAATATAAACTCAATTTACTGAACATGTTTTAAACATTGAACAACTCATACAATATAACACAAAAACGGTATCTGTAGGCAGATTACTCACTGTAAAGCTTCAACTAAGTGAGGGGCCCACTCACCAACCACACACAGACACCTGCCGGCTTATCTAACCCTAAAACGTTAAAGTTGCAGGCCTGAGCGACGCTTGGGAGCGGTGAGGCCCAAAACTTAATGGCCGCTTCACTCATTGAGCAAATAAATAAACCAAACAGTACCTGGTTTAGTAGTTCACTACAGACCCTGGTCCCAGTTCAGGCGAAGAGGAAATCCAAACCAAGATGGTGATGCAATCAGCTGTCTGCAGGTCCAGGTTTAACTTCAATGAGCAATGTAATCCAGAGGAACTCTTCTGGCAGTCCATAAACACTCCAGTTCTGACCAATCTTCACCTCCAGGCCGGAATGATGAAGATGCAGTCTCCCCAGCAAGCTGAACAAGCTACACTAGGTTTACTGTGCAGCATTCACTGAACTAGTGAATGCTAAATGTTTGATGTTAAACTGCCTCAAAGTGCAAAACACAGAACTGTAGGACAAACTTCAGGCTGAAATTGTCCCTTGTAGTCCCAAAACCATCAAACAGGTCTCCACTGACAATCACTGTGTTAGCAACCAGGAAACTTATTTAATTAGTCCAAAATGCAGCACACCTGTCAACTCTGGTGTGCTTGGCTTTCATCAAGTTCAAAACCCTGACTGCTCACACTTCCTTTTGGCTTTTCACAATAAAGCAGAAATAAAATACAAGCAACAAAATGTTATGCTTTCTTGCTTTTAACTTACACTTGTGTATTTTAAACAGTGTTAAAGCATATTACAACATAAATAAATGAAATACAATTGTAGCTATATTTACAACATATTTAACTTAGGAGTTTTTAGACCTAAAATGATTGTCTGGGTTACACTCTCCCCCTTCTAAATGTCCAATGTCCTCATTGGTCCAACCAGTATATCTATGACAAGGTTTAAGTTTTACCAATGTGTATGGTAACACCTCTATGCACTATAGTAAGTGGTTGATCTCTAGATTTACCTGGTTGATCATAAGTAAGTCTGATGACAGGTTTAATTGTACGTCTGGGTCTAGATATTGTTTGTGCCAGTACTTCGTTGAATGGACTTGGTTGTCGTGCATCTTCTTCACTTGTGGCAAGTTCAGGCTCCGAGTCTGATTCAGAGGTACCAACTTGCTCACGGTCCTCTTCAACAGGATGTTCTCCTTCTGAGACATCGTCATTCACGCTCATGTCTCTGTCAATTTGTTCAGCTATGTCATGACTGCTTTCATTCCTCTCCTTGAGTATCTGTTCAAGGTATGTTCTGTAGGATCTTTGCGGTCTTGCATACTGAAACTCGGAAGACTCAGATGACAGTTCACTTTCCATTTCTGCTGAATGGTCTACAGGGATATGCTTGTTGCGAAGATTTCTTTGTGTAGGAGGCTTTTCCACTACATCTGGCATAGGGAACCTCACAAGATCTCCAACTGGTAAGAGATTATCTCTGTGCAGTGTTTTCACTTTTCCACTGCCATCTTGGAGTTTCAACTTGTACACTGGTAAGTTTGGCAGTTGCTCAAGTATGACATAGGGATTGTTATTCCAACGATTTTCAAGTTTGTGTTTTCCTTTCAAACCAAGGTTCTTTATCAAGACTCTGTCTCCTGGTTGAAGGTTCTGGAATCCCAATCTTTTGTCATAGGCTTTCTTGTTACGAAGGTGAGTCTTGTTCGAGACATCGATAGCCATTTTATAAGCCTTTTGCAGGTCTTCTTTCAGCTGTGTAACATAAGCTGAATGCTGGGTTACTCCTTTGTCGTCAGGGCAGGTACCAAAGCATAGATCAACAGGGAGTCTGGCTTCTCGCCCAAACATAAGGAAATATGGGGAGTAACCAGTGGAGTCGCATCTGGTACTGTTGTAAGCATGTACAAGAGGGACAACATGCTGGCTCCATTGACGTTTCTTTTCTTGATTCAAGGTACCTAACATTGACAGTAGGGTTCTATTAAACCGTTCTGGTTGAGGGTCACCCTGGGGATGATATGGTGTTGTCCGGGATTTCCGGATCCCCAACATTTGTAGAAGTTCTTTAATGAGTCTGGACTCAAAGTCTCTGCCTTGATCCGAATGAATACGTGAAGGCAAGCCGTAGTGAATAAAAAACTTTTCCACAAGAGTTTTGGCAACTGTAAGGGCTGTTTGATTTCTAGTAGGAAAAGCTTGGGCATACCTCGTAAAGTGGTCTGTTACTACAAGCACATTGCTTATTCCCTTTGAGTCGGGTTCCATAGAAAGGAAATCTATGCAGACAAGATCCATGGGGCCTGTACTCACAATCTGGTGTAGGGGTGCAGCTCTTTGACATGGTGTTTTCCTTAGAATGCACTTTCCACAGTTTTTGATGTACTGCTCCACGTGCATGGCCATTCTAGGCCAGAAGAACCTACTCCTGAGCATGTCGGTTGTTCTCTCCACTCCTAGGTGGCCAAGGTCATCATGCATTGACTTAAGCACGACTGTCCTGAACTCGGTTGGCAGTACTAGTTGGTTTGTTTTTGTTCCTGTATGACTAGTACTCACACGGTGTAGCAGTCCATCTTTCATGATTAGCTTTGCAATGTCTCTTTTCAAGGCTTTCATCTCAGGATTAGACTTCACATCTTCTGGCCATTTGCCAGAGTTCATGGCCTGCATGGTAGTCTTTATTACTGGGTCTTGACTTTGTGCTGTGATCAGCTCTTTTCGTGACATTTGACTTAAGGTGTTGAGCTCCATGCGTGTTGGGTAAGCATACACTTCAGGTATGCAAGCAGGAGAAGCTCCAAGTTGTTCAATGTATGTGGGTGAGTCTTTAAAAGAGTCCAAAGCCCCAACACGCTGGCAGATTGACTTAACACCAGAGTGTGAAATACTTTGCCACTCTGCATCATCTCTAAGTTCTATCCTGGATAACAGATCTGCATCTATATTGTTTCGTCCAGGCCTGTAGATTATATCAAAGTCGTACACAGACAGATCCGACAACCACCGATGTCCTGTTGCGTTGAGTTTAGCAGTGGTGAGGACATACGTAAGTGGGTTGTTGTCGGTGCGTACTGTGAAACGGGCTCCATATAAATAATCATGGAACTTTTCAACTATTGCCCACTTTAAGGATAGGAACTCCAATTGATGAATGGGATAGTTCCTTTCTGAGGGGCTTAGTTTGCGACTGGCGAACGCCACTGGTCTCAGCCCTTCTGGGTACTCTTGATAAAGGACAGCTCCAAGTCCACTTAGGCTTGCGTCAACATGCAACACGTATGGCTTGTTTGGGTCAGCAAAAGCCAATACTGGAGCGTTTGTGAGACAATATTTGATCTGTTCAAAAGCCTCAGTGCATGACTCATCCCATCTGTCTCCAAATGGTTCCCTCTCATCCAAGTAGGCATTTTTCTCTTTCTTTTTAGGACTTTTCCCTCGTTGTGTGGGGGCGTACCCCTTGGTAAGGTCTGTCAGAGGGCGAACTATTGACGAGTAGCTTTTGATAAATCGTCTATAGTATCCACAAAAACCTAAGAAGGATCGAAGGGTCTTTAGGTTGTGGGGTCTTGGCCAGTTGGTAACGGCTTCAATCTTTGTTGGGTCAGTAGCAATACCATCAGCTGAAACAAGGTGGCCAACATACTTGACTTTTGTCTGGCAGAACTGACATTTCTCAAGTGAAATCTTTAGGCCTACTTCCTGAAGTCGGTCAAGAGCTTTTAGCAACCTTTCCTCGTGTTCCTCTAAAGTTCGACCAAACACGATCAAATCATCCAAATACACAAGGACTTGCAGGAGGTTCATGTCACCAACCGCTTTCTCCATCAAGCGTTGGAATGTCGCAGGTGCTCCAGTGATTCCTTGTGGCATCCTTTCAAACTGGTAGAAGCCCAATGGACAGATAAAGGCAGTTTTTTCCTTGTCCTCCTCTTTCATGGCGATCTGATAGTACCCACTTCTCAGATCCAGAACAGAAAACCACTTGCTTCCTGAGAGGCAATCAAGTGCTTCATCAATGCGTGGCATGGTGTATTGGTCAGGTATGGTACGGCTATTCAGTGTACGGTAGTCTATACACATCCTAACATCTCCGTTCTTTTTTCTGACGACCACTATTGGAGATGCGTAAGGGCTTCTAGACTCTTTGATAATACCCGTTGCCAACAGCTTCTGAATGTGACGACGCACATCATCGATATCTGCAGGGGTAATGCGCCGGGAGCGTTCACGGAATGGTTTTGGATCCGACAGCCGAATGTTGTGCTCGACTCCCTTGGCTAATCCTACATCAAGTTCATCTAAGGAGAAGACTGCTGCTCTTTTGGCTAACTTGTGGCACAGTCTTGTCTTCCATTTTTCTGGGACTGGCGATTCTCCAAAGTTGATTTGACTGGTGTCAAAATATTTAGACTTGGAGTGGTGACTGGGCATGGTTGTAACAACGTCAGCAACAAAGATTCGCCCAATAATAGTGTCGACAGGTAAGTTTGCACTCTTTTTTGACTCATTTTGAATCATGATTGTACATTGATTGTTTGCAGTTGCACTGCTTGGTATTACCATTGGCTGGAGTAATACTTCTGCAGGCAGTGGACTGGTCACTGCAGCTTCTGCCATCAGGATTTCATTAGGAAGTGGCTGGTCCAGCATGATGGTACAGGTGGCTTTAACACTGCCACCGGGAGGTATGGTCAGAGATCCAGGGCCTTGCCATTTTACAAAGCCTACTCCATCGTCCTCTTCTGGTACTGATAGGAGAGTGCTTGTCTCTGTACTGGAACATGAGCTCTGAATGTCAAAAGTATGGACTGGGATACCTGGGGTGTCTCTACACAGCTGAGCCAAGCGTTTAGAAAGACTGGCTTTGGCATTGGTACCCACAATTACAGGTGTTTGGTCAGGACCTGGTGGATCGGGACAAATCAGGGCTAGAACAGACATGATTGTTGGGGCCCCAGCCACCTTCTTTGGGAACTCCATATCCACAACCACATAGCCTAGGTATGGGTAGCTAGAGTCACTTAGTCCCCATATGTCAAGCTTATTCACTGAATGGATGGGTGTATTTGACAGGTACTTTCTGTACCAGGACTCAAAAATTATGCTAACACGGGAACCACTGTCCAAAAGTGCATCACATAAATGCCCATTCACTTTCAATGGCTCAACTGAGAGTGGACCTATCAGGCCTTCAGGTATGCCTATAGGTTCAATCAAATCTACAGCATTTTTTCTCACTGTGCAGTCAGGATCAGTAAGGGGTGTGGCTGCAGCATTGGGCTGTGGGCTATTGGTCTTGGCTTTCTTGAGGGCATGGAGCAGTCTCTGAATAACTTTGCGTTGGTTTTCAGGTCTGTTGCATTTTCCTACCATATGACCATTTTCACCACAACGGTAGCAAAAGCGTTCTTCGCTCTCTGTTGGGGACCTAGCTGGTGGACTAACCACCCTTGCAACCTGTGGAGCTGCATGTTGGCGTTGTGGAGTTTTTGAGTTCACTTTTTGCTGTAAGTGCTTGACTTGTTTTTTTAGTGCTGTTACTTCAGGATTAAAGCTTGTTGCTGTATCAGTGTTAGCTGAATGTTGTTCAGTAACTTGCACTTTAGGGCGAGGTTGAGTGGTAAGGGCTGCAAACATCGCCTTGACTTCCTTTATTTCTGCTTGCAAATTTTGTATTTCTGACTGTTTGTTCTCTGCTTGGACTTTGGTGTGGATGGTATGGACTGACTGATTGAGCTTTACCTTAGAAGATTCATACTCCTCCTCTGTTCTGATTTCTTTTAACAGCTCCAGGAAGGTAGGGGGTTGAGTTCTCCTTTCTCTTAATCTGAGTTGCAACAACATTAGGTCAGCATTTATGGCCCCTTTAAGTAGCTGATCGACTCTAGCTGTGTCCATTTTGCTGGCTGGCAAGCCACCTCGTTGTACGACTTTAGTCAATGCACGCTCAAGCCTCCTGAGGAAGTCCGACAGCTTTTCACCAAGTTGTTGCTGTAAAAGCCTGAAAGAGAAATACAGGTCTTCACCAGACTCTGCTAATCCAAAAGCACTTTCAAGAGCCTCCAAGCACTTTAATGGAGTAGCATCAGGATCTGTTAGGCGTATTGCTTTAATTACTTCCAGAGCTGGTCCTTTTAAACTCTCCATTATCCTCCTCCTTTTGTCTTTATCAGAACCTTCAGTTTCCTCAACCATCAGGTAAGCTTGCTCTAGCCAATGGTCAAACTGTTCTTCTCCAGCTGGAGTGGGTACAGTACCTGAAAAGACACGCAGGCGTCGAAACCCTCCACTCTCTGCAGCAGGTTTGTTTACTTTGTCTATTAAATCAGCAACAGCACGAACAAGTGACTCTTCAGGAGATGGAGCAGGTTGTGGCTCAGTGAACAGAGCTTGTACATCATTCAGTGTTTTTCCCTCTGCCTGTAAGAGTGCGTTCAGTTTAACATCAAAGTCATCCTGAGGACTTGGCTT
>JBBPBX010084810.1:0-15226 GCA_038048925.1 Garcialebias charrua
ATATATATATGTATATATATATATATATATATATATATATCTATATATATATATATATATATATATATATATATATATATATATATATATATATATATATATATATATATATATATATATGTATATATATATATATTTATATATATATATATATATATATATATATATTATATATATATATATATATATATATATATATATATATATATATATATATATATATATATATATATATATATATATATATATATATATATATATATATATATATATATATATATATATATATATATATATATATATATATATATATATATATATATATATATATATATATATATATATATATATATATATATATATATATATATATATATATATATATATATATATATATATATATATATATATATATGATGTAGAATGATGAACAGAAATTCTACCATTGCTGTTCATCATTCTTTAGTTAGTAGCAGGTCACTTTTGTAAATGAGCCCTCGAGGCTCAATGAGATTTACCTGACTAAATAAAGGTTGAATGAATGAATGAATATATATATATACAGTATATATACATAAAAAAATTAAGGTTCATTGATAAACTTCATCAACTCGTTTAAAAGTTCTTTTCTTTTAATTGAGGATTTTTGGGATTGAAATTGCCCCAAGGCCACACCCTGCCACAGATCTTTGGAGGACACCCCGCGTGGAGATGGTCTTCATCTGGTCTCCATGGGTCAGTCCTCAGTGCTGGTTGATCACCTTCGGTCTCACGCAGGTGCAACCCACTGAGATGAGTTTGGACTCCAGGCGGTGCCTGGCCCTGGCGTCTTGACTCGCCTCAGAACCAGCACCTGATGCAGAATGGGACGGGACTCCAGGCCCCCGTCCTCCAGTCCTTGGTGGTCCAGGCAGGTTTTGAGCAAACAGTGAGCCTGCGACAGCGCATGAGGGAACATGTTGTCATCCCTGGAGATGCTGAGGACAGAGAGGAGACAAAAACTGTTAACAGGACTCTGAGCTTCATGAAGGACAACACACTGAGGAGCTGAAGCCTCACTTGTAGGTCCACGGTGAGATGGAGTCGCTGGCCAAAGAACTGACTTTTAGGCTGGGAACTAAATTGTTTGGGTCCAAACGCAGAGGGACCGTTTCTTCTGCTAAACCTTCAAAGGACTTCCTGTGTGGCTTTGCTGCTGTCTGTGGGACCACCACCACCATCATCATCAACAGGACAGCGCTGACAACCTGAGGAAGAAGAACATTCATTCATTCAACCTTTATTTATACAGGCTAGCCTCGTTGAGCCACGGGGACTCATTTACAAGAGAGACCTGTCTCACTCACACCTAGGGTCAATTTAGAGTTACCAATCAGTCTAACATGCATGTTTTTGGACTGTGGGAGGAAACCGGAGAAAACCCACGCATGCACGGAGAGAACATGCAATAACAAGTCACTTTCATCATTGTCGTCGTAATGTCTAGCGAAGACATACTGAAACAAAAAAAATATAAACGTAAAAACAAACTAACATTGATACTGAGGAAACACATTACATATTTTATTAAAGCAACAATAATCAAGTTTGATCATGAAATAAAGAAACATGTACTTGGGAACCAGTACAATAAATTCTCTCAATAAAAGTTAATGAGACTAACTCAAAAGTATAGACAAAATCATATTTTTAACACGCACTAAAATACGTACGTTCAGTGCAAGTGTATGTTATACATGAACACAGAATTTTAATTATAATAATAATAATAATAATGAATTCAATTTATAACGCACTTTTCATTAATGAAAATCTCAAAGTGCTACACGGTGCAACAGAAATTAAATGTCAATAAAACAAGTAATAGAACAAGTAAAATCAATAACAGTATCAACTAAGATCAAAAGTAGAATCATGAGGAGGCAGAGTATGCTCGGTTGAAAAGAAAGGTCTTCAAGCCGCTCTTAAAGTCAACCACAGACTGTGGGACCCTCAGACAGTCAGGAAGAGAGTTCCACAGGCGGGGGGCAGCCACACTGAAAGCCCGGTCTCCCATGGTCCTTAATTTGGTTCTCGGAATGTGAAGGAGATTACTGTTCTGTGACCGCAGCGACCGGGTGGATGAGTGTGGAATAAGAATATCCTTCAGATAATCTGGTGAAGTTCCATGTAAGCATTGATGTGTAATGAGAGCAGTTTTGTACTGAATTCTGTAGGCGACAGGAAGCCAATGAAGGTTATGAAGAATGGGCGTAATATGTTCAAATTTACGAACTCGCAACAAGATCCTTGCAGCACTGTTTTGAATATATTGAAGTTTCTGAAGGTTTTTGCCAGGGATTCCAATAAACAGGGAGTTGCAGTAGTCGAGCCTGGAGGAGACAAAAGCATGGACGAGCTTCTCAGCATCGGAAAAAGTTAGGGATGGGCGAAGTCTAGAGATGTTTCGAAGATGGAAGAAGCAAGTTTTAAACAGAAGCTTAATGTGATTTTCAAATGTAAGATTGGAGTCCATTTTTATTCCAAGATTTGTAACAGAGGTGGAGAGGGGGATGTCTTGTCCAGAAAAGGAAAGTGTTGTTATAGTAGATGTCTGTACCTGGTGAGGGGTGCCAATCAGTATGGCCTCGGTCTTGGAGCAGTTTAATTGAAGAAAGTTCTGATTCATCCATGCCCTAATTGCCTCCAGGCAGGCAGAGAGGGCAGTGAGTGAAGATGGAGATGACAAGGTGGAAGATGAGGATGCTCCAGTCCTGATGTAAAGCTGTGTATCGTCGGCATAACAGTGAAAAGAAATGTTGAACTGATTAATAATTTGACCTAAAGGCAGCATGTAAAGGGAAAACAACAGGGGCCCCAGAACCGACCCCTGAGGGACACCACAGGAGACAGAGACTGTCTGGGACGTGGCGTTGCCAAGACTAACACATTCCAGCCTATTGGAGAGGAAAGATTTAAACCAGTCCAGGACGGTGTCACAGAGACCGACCTCCACATGAAGACGGTGGAGGAGGATACTATGGTCCACAGTGTCGAAGGCTGCAGTGAGGTCAAATTAAGTCATCTTTTTAAAAATTCTTAAATTTATAAAGTTGTACATTTTCTGTGACGCGGTTAGAAAAATAAAATAATAAAAAAAATAAGCTTCAAAGATATTTATTGTCAATATTGTGCGTCTGTATTATTCTAATTTTATGTCCACTAAAATTGCAGCACAGAAAAGCCATAACAATAAAGAAATACATTATATAAAAACTGGAGCGTGAGATCGATAGGCGGATAGGTGCAGCATCCGCAGTGAAGCGGGCGCTGTACCGGTCTGTCGTGGTGAAGAGAGAGCTGAGTCAAAAGGCAAAGCTCTCAATTTACCGATCGATCTACGTTCCCACCCTCATCTATGGTCATGAGCTTTGGGTTGTGACCGAAAGAACAAGATCTCGGATACAAGCGGCTGAAATGAGTTTTCTCCGCAGGGTGTCTGGACTCTCCCTTAGAGATAGGGTGAGAAGCTCAGTCATCCGGGAGGGACTCGGAGTAGAGCCGCTGCTTCTCCACATCGAGAGGAGCCAGTTGAGGTGGCTCGGGCATCTGGTTAGGATGCCTCCTGGACGCCTCCCTGGTGAGGTGTTCCGGGCATGTCCCACCGGGAGGAGACCCAGAGGAAGACCCAGGACACGCTGGAGGGACTATGTTTCTCGGCTGGCCAGGGAACGCCTTGGGATTCCCCCGGAGGAGCTGCTCCAAGTGGCTGGGGAGAGGGAAGTCTGGGCCTCCCTACTTAGGCTGCTACCCCCGCGACCCGACCCCGGATAAGAGGAAGAAAATGGATGGATGGATGGATTATATAAAAACAACTATTAAACTTTGTTTTTTGTTTCTGCCTACCGTAATATCTGGTGGAAATACATTTCATAAACAATATTAGACATACAACCTTACCATCTACATTTTAAAATTGTGTAATAATATTATGATCACAGTTATATTAGTTGCAGTGCAAACCATAAAATAATCTTGACATAAATATGGTTTCCCCTTACTTACCTTGTTTCCAAAACCTGAATGGGAGTCTCCCCAAATTCACTTCTGAGACCTTCCCCAAAGTCATCATCTCTGCATAAAAACATATAATGTAGTTCAAACAATAATCAGATATTCTTTTCAACACATTTATCACACAATGACAAATTTATCTAACATATCAAAGCATTTAGGATGATTTAAAAAATAGCATCAAACAGCCATCTTCCATCCTGTTCTGCTGCTAGAAGTAAAATTTGAACTTTTTACGCTCTCCTTTCATCCTGCTTCACTGCAGGCTCATGTCCGCAGCAAACTCGTCCACCCCACCGCAAGTTTTACAGATTTTATTCCAAAAATTAATGATTTTTGAGGCCCTTTATACAGGTAAACGTCCAAAGAGGTTGAGATGTATGCATCAACAACATTTATTGTGTAGGAGAACTAACAGACTTTTCGATTATGAACACCAAATGATCTGCAGACAATATGCTAATTGCTAGTTGTTGTGATCATGCATCTCTTACACAGACAGCGCAGTTACAGTACTTTCATCATATCTGCTTGCTGATCCACAATACAATAAGTTAGGATAACTAAATGTACGTATCGAAACAATACTGAGGTTGAATGAGTTAGCTGCTGCCATTAGCATCACGTCAGCTGTAGGCCGGAAAACGGTTTTAGCCTGTTGTAGATAATAACATGGCATTTGCGCTATCACATGATTCAAGCAAAGACACTTACTTTTCAAGCAGGAAAGTTGCTAACTCTGCATCGCTTGGCAATCCTGAGCACTCGAAGCTCTCGCCACCTCCGCCATCTTGAAACAGCTACTGTTTGAGACGGGAGCGTGCCCGGCTGCGCGCTGCAGCTGGGAGAGGCGGGGGGAGGGCGGGGGAAGCTCGTTCATGAAAATAACTCTGTTTTTATTGGCTGGTCAAACACGGCCCGCTCTGGTTTTTATAAATGCTATTTTAACCACCGGGTGACGCCAGAGGAATATAGTATTTCTCAAAGATTACCTGTTTAACATCACTCTGTCAAAAAAATAGTCACAGAGAGAAGAAATATGTTTATAAAAAAAGTTACATACTGCAACTTTAAAGGGATATGTATTTGTCTGGATCTATTAGTATCTTTTATATTAGTGACATTGGGTGTGGTTTAGCTATATTATCATTAGCACAGGTATGGGTACCTTAGGGTTTGTCACATGGAACATTAATGGAGCCGGTAGCCAAAGTAAAAAATATAGGATTTTTAACCAGATTAAAAGACTAAAGGCAGATGTTGTATTGCTCCAAGAAATTCATAAATTGGCCTCAACTGTGGATGAGCTAAAGTCTTTTGAGTTTCCTAATGTATTTTCAGCCTGTTATAATTCAAGACAAAGAGGGGTAGCAATTTTAATACATAAAAACGTTAACTTCAAAGTATTAGATCAGGTTATAGACTCACAAGGTAGATATATAATATTAAAGTTATCAATATTTGGACAAAATTATTGCATAGTTAGCATTTATGGGCCGAATGTAGACGACGCTGCTTTTTTTCACGACTTTTTTTCCACTCTATCAAATCACATGGATTCCTCACTAGTAATGGGAGGTGATCTCAACTTTGGTTTCAATGACAAAATAGACAGACTGAATGCAGTGGGAGCTCAACGCAGTTGGCAATCTATAAATATAGTTAAACAGTATATGAATGATTATGGACTCTGCGATGCATGGCGTACTTTTCACCCTGATAGCAAAGAATATTCTTTCTTTTCACATGTGCATCACTCATATTCTCGTCTTGATTATTTCATAGTAAGCAATTCATTGCTGACCAACATTTCAGACACTAAGATACACACTATTGCTGTCAGCGATCATGCACCAGTTACTCTAAATTTAGATAATAAAAAAGAAACAACAAAAAATATAAATTGGAGATTAAATACATCACTGCTTCAAGAGGAAGAATTTTTGCAATACTTTAAAAAAGAATGGACATCATATTTAGAGTTTAATGACTTGCCAGGAACTTCAGCATGTACACTTTGGGAGGCTGGGAAAACAGTCATGAGAGGTAAAATAATATCCTATTCAACAAATAAAAAGAAAAAAGAAAATAAACGTATTGAGGAATTAGAGAAATCCATTAAACTATTAGAAGGTCTACAAGGAGAGGAAACACAGCAAAAGCTACGCAAATTAAAATTAGAACTAAATGAATATATTGATAAGAAAAATAAATTCTTGATACAAAGACTTAGATTAGATAATTTTGAATACGGTAATAAATCTGGGAACTTTTTAGCTAATCAACTCAAATTAAACAAAGAAAAAACATCTATATATGGTATTAAAGATAAAAATGGAAATATAATTCATGATGAGGGAAAAATAAACAATGTTTTTAAAGACTTCTATAAAACTCTATACACTCCACAAATAAATCCATCTAATCAAGATATTAATGAATTCTTGGAGAAAGTAACACTTCCAAAACTAGATATTAGTCAGTCATCAAAACTAGACTCACCATTAACATCAGATGAGCTCCATGAAGCAATTAAAAGCATGCCTAATAAGAAATCTCCAGGTCCTGAATATCGGTTCCAGTATATCCCAGAATTCTTTATAGAATTCCACCTGGCTATCCGGTGGAATTCTATAAAGAATTCTGGGATATACTGGAACCGATATTCTATAGAGTGCTACTTGAGTCAGAAGGAAATGGCAGGCTACCAACACATATGAATTCAGCCAACATTAGTCTCTTATTAAAATCAGGCAAAGACCCAGTATTACCTACCAGTTATCGTCCAATCTCTCTTATTAATGTTGATGTTAAAATAATTTGTAAAGTCTTATCAAAAAGACTAGAGAAGATAACTCCTGTTATTATACATCCAGACCAAACCGGATTCATAAAGGGAAGACACTCGAACACAAACACTCGCAGATTATATAATGTAATAGAGTATTCGTATTTTAAAAATATTGAAACAGCTATTTTTTCTTTAGATGCTGAAAAAGCATTCGATAGAGTAAATTGGAATTTTTTATTTGCTACCTTAAATAAATTTGGTTTTGGGAATTACTTCATTAACTGGTTAAAAATATTATATAGTTCACCAACAGCGTGCGTCAGGACAAATAATCAATTATCTTCAAGCTTCTGTTTACAGAGGGGCACCAGGCAAGGTTGCCCACTTTCACCAGCATTATTTGCTATTTTTATTGAACCTTTAGCAGCAGCAATAAGGCAAAGTGCGGATATTAAAGGCATAAAGGGTAGAAACATAGAACATAAAATTAGTCTTTATGCTGACGATGTTTTGCTTTTTCTTGAGAACTCAGGAAACTCAATATCTAATGTTATAAAGTTAATAAACTCATTTTCAAAAGTTTCTGATTATTCTATAAACTGGACAAAATCTACAGTTCTTCCAATAAATTGCATGTTTAATAATTCTCTTAATGAAAGACTACAATCAGGTAACATTAAATATTTAGGTGTTAATATCTCTCCTAAATTGGAGGATTTAATAAAATTAAATCATATCCCACTATTAAAGAAAATTGAAGACGATCTTACTAGATGGAGATCTCTACCCATATCACTTATGGGAAGAGTTGCCTCAGTAAAAATGATGGTGCTGCCGAGAATAAATTATTTATTCTCAATGATTCCAAATAAACCTTCAACTGAATGGTTTAAGTCCCTGGACTCTTCTATATCTAAATTCCTTTGGAAAAATAAAACTCCACGTATTAGTTTAAAAACATTACAGAAATCTAAAGATACCGGAGGATTAGAACTTCCAAACTTTTATTACTACTATTTAGCCAACAGGTTACAATATATATCAAAGTGGTTAAAACCGAATGCACTAGATGAAACTTGGATAGATATAGAACAAACTTTATGTAATAATATTAGGATTTCAGATCTACCATTTATCAGTACAGATTTAAAAAGACATGTCTGCTTTAAGAGCATCAATATTAGCTCATCTCTGACAGCATGGTGGGAGTATCTGAAAATGACAAAGTCTTCACTATTCCCATGTAGATGTAAAGGGTTTAGAGGGGGTCAGTTTAATACTGACCTCCTTTTTACCTTAATTTACTTATTCAGATTGAATAGTAATTTCACGGATTCTCTTCTTTTTCAGTTTATTCAATATTTCTGTGATCTTTGTGATGGATAAATAAACAGAGCCATTAAGTGACAATGGACACGTTAACTTAGTTTGATATGTCAAAGAGACACTATCATTTATTTAAAATAAATCAACTAAATTAACACCATTACACTTGATTGACATGATTTCACTTTCTTTCAATTCAAATACGTCAGCACACTTGATTTAACACAACAGACATAAATACTAGATGTTACACATATTTAGTCTGAGGGGCTCTTCAGCTTAAAATAGTTTCCAGCTTAAGATTGAGAGGGAAAGGGAAAAGGAGGAATAAGAGGTTGGAGAGATTAAGTTATTTATCTCGAGTGTAACCAGAGATGACACTTTCCATCCGACTTCGGCTAAATCCCAGGTACGTTTGTAAACAGCTTTACCTTTTGACGATGCGTCTGATAAAGATATTACCAGCCTCCCAGGTGCACAGAGTCCTTCCGGCCCTCGTACGTCTGAACTGGTCGTTTACTTCCAACGTCTCCTCGGATCCGCGTCAGCCGTCAGAAACATGTGGCAGCTTCTGGCCGACTTCAAGACGAGATGTTTCTCAAAGAAAGTTCATTAGGAACTTTGGAGCTTTTGCTCGGGGAACTGGATGGAGGCGTCCATCAGTTCTAGCTGACAAGTTAGTCTTTGGCTCTTGACCAAGCTTGACCAGCTGCAAGGCAGAGAGCTTTCAGGTCTCTGTCCATTCGAACTCTCTGTCCATTCAAAGACTGAAGCGTTTCCGCACAGTTAGAACTTAAAAAGACAGGAACACAGAGAGGAGTTCACTTGCCTTATCAAACCCAAGGTTACAAACAGCAGCAGAGAGAAATGTTTAGGAAAAAGATAGATAAAGCTGGAGCCCAGCTCATGAGACTGTCTCTGAGTTTCTAAACAAAACCGTCCGGTCTCTGTGACCCGAAGGCTTCACCTTTAAACACAGCAGTGAACACAGTTTAACTCTTACAGAATGACACAGCTTAAAAGCACACATCATGAAAATGACAAAAGTTATTCTTTTGATCACATTAGAATAAAATCAAAGATAGAAATAGTCTCTTTTGGTGACTATATTTATCAGATTATAGCTAAATGAATGATTTTGTAGTAAATGTCTTGCTTTACTGAGTGGTCAGTAAAGGTCATCACTGGACAGTTCGAAAACCCTAGTTTGACCCTGGGTAGGTCCATTACATCTCCCCCCTTTTGGAAGCCATCGCCAGTCCTTGGGGATGGGGTCCAACACGAAAGGAAACCTTGAACTGTCTTTGATCTTGAAGTAATCCAGCAAGTGGAAAAGAAAAATCAAAAATTATAATCCCATAAAGTTTTTGGAAATTTCATACTGTTCGGAGGTAATCCCATTGCGAAAACTGAGTCTGTTAACTCCTGGAAAACAAAGTCTGTGATCCTTTGGAAAACAAAGTCTTATAATCCACAGCGATAATCCCACAGCAGTAATTCCACCACGATTAGAGTTGGTGATATCATCAGCAACAATTGTTTTCATAATCAGCATGTAGAGGGGATCCCTCGATTGACGCAGAGGAGGCGACCCTTGGATGAAGGTTGAAGACCAAGCGTTGGAGCTGCAGGTCCCCACATCGAAGGTTGTTGGCTGGTTGGTTTCCAGTCAGTGCCACTCTGGTTCTATGTGTCATGCAATTATGTGGTTTTTTAAGGTGGGCTTATGATTGGGATTTTACATTAAGCCTTACCTATATGCACCTGGTATGTAAGCTATCATGGTTTAGAACAGCTACACTTACTAATTAAGGGGTGGAACAATTCTGTAAATTAGATATAGGGATCTATACCTATAGAATTTTGGAGGGCTTCTGTAACGAAGGCCTCTAATTCCAAACTATTCCTCCATTCACTAATTAGTTTAGGTTAAACTAAAGTAGAAAAATGAAATATAGTTTGATCTAAATGTCTGTTGTCTTTTAGACGAACGACGTAGGATTTAGTATTCCTAATCAATTTTGAAGTCTATGGCGAGACTCATCAAAATGAATAGATAATCTAGAATAGAAACGATCGAATCGGTTCAATTTAGAAATTGTGAGACCAGTGTAGTTTATGGTACCTCGGGTAGCTTTAAACTACATTGGCTCTTCAACGACTGAGATTTAACAAAACGAACTGCATGTTGGCATAGTTAAATCCATATCATTCATTAACCAATGTTAATACAAAACCTTTTTGGCTGGGAGTGTTCAGAACCAAAACAATACCTCAACTAATGACAACAGTAATGACTAAACAACAAGGAAACAACGTTTCACTGCTTCGACCCACTCTTGTCGTCAGATTCCAAAGTGCAACACACAAGCAAAACAGGTCTCAACTTTATGACCGAGGTCAAATCAAATCTCGTGGATTTAAACGGTTGTTAAGGTTAGTTTTTTGTTGTGGGTTTTAGACTTAGCGTTTCTAAGTTCAAGTTGGACAATGCGACTTATAGGGTGGGAAATATGGTAGTTTAAACCTGATTAGTTTATTTACTAACTTGTGTTTGTACGACCTTATTATCCCATGAAGTCGGTGAGTTGGTGAGATCTTTGTCTTTTGTGGAGTCATTGAACGCCTTGTAAGGTTTGATCTGATTTCGATGTACCCATTTAGCAATTGGCTCTTTGCGGCCTTTGCTGATTTTGATTTCGTAGACGACTGAGGACACTTTGTCTGTTATCAGATGAGGTCCAGTCCACCTGGGCATTAGTTTGCGGGCGAGAGTTCCGGTCCCGGACTCTCCTTTCCCGGTTGCTGGGGCGAACGTATAGTACCAGACTCTGTCTCCCACTTGGAGTTCATTGTGAGAGGCCTTCTGGTCATAGTACGCCTTGCGTCCTTCAGCGGACCTTTCCAGGTTTTTCTGGGCGAAAGCAAAAGTGTTTCTGAGGTGTACATTCAAATCTTTCATGTATTGTTGTGTAGTGTAGGCTGTCGCCATGACGGCGTCACCTGGTTGGTACAACAGGTGTAGAGGGAGAGTCATTTGTCGACCGGTCATCATCTCGAAGGGAGAGATGCCAGTTGATGTGTGTGGAGTGGCTCTTATGGCCATGAGGACCAGAGGGAGTTTCACATCCCAGTCCTTGTGATTTGCGGCCACGTATTTCTTCAAAATACTCACCACAGTTCTGTTTGCTCTCTCGACTTGGCCTGAAGCCTGTGGGTGGTAGCCGACATGAAAGTTGGCCTTGACGCCTAGCGTCTTCCACAGTTCTTTCATCACTTCACCTGTGAAGTGTGTACCTTGGTCTGAGTTCACCCGAAGGGGAAGTCCAAACCTTGAGAATATATGATTCATTAACAACATAGCAGTTGTTTGTGCTGTGTCGTTAGGAGCTGGTAGGCATTCTACCCATTTGGTAAATGCACAGGTTACCGTGAGAAAATATTTATTTCCTCTAGAGCTCTTAGTGAGTGGTCCAACCCAGTCGATCTGGAGGTCAGACCATGGGAATGCAATGCCTCTACTTTGCAGTGGTGCTCTGTGAAGTGGTCTGGTTGGCTGAAACTGGCCACACACCACGCACCCTTCAATGTAGTCCTTGACATCCTTTTTCATTCCAGGCCAATAGGCAATTTGTTTTAATGCCGTCAGCGTGGCTTTATCTCCTTTGTGTCCTGCGGACGGGAGATCATGGGCATGAACTAACATCACCCCCCTTTGGTCATGGGGAACCACGAACACAGGTGAGGACGTTGGTCCATGAGCGAAAGTTAGGATGCCCTTGATTAGTTTTAGCTGTTTGCGCAGCTGGTAAAGGACTTTAAGGTCTGGATCGGAATCCAGTTCGTCTTTAGTCGGAGTGTTTTTGTCTGGATCAGTCAGGTACAGTATCATGTAGTTGATAGCAGGATCCGACTTTTGCTGTTGGATGATGTCTGGGTCAGTCAGTGCAGGCCGTACAGAGACTGCGTTGTCAGCAGGTCTGGCCGCGGCCTGTGCACGTGTGACTGCCATAACCTCAACAGCAGGTTGTGTTGACAGAGTCTTGATCAACCAGGAGGAGTCGAAGGACCATAGAGGACCTTCGTCGGCTCCTTCTTTGGCTAAGGAATCCGCAATGTCATTGTAGTGCTTGTCATCGCCTGGGACTCTAGAATGTCCTGGAACTTTCTTCCAGTAGATCTGTAAGTCGTGTGATGTCACCAAGTGATCACATGCCATGAAAAGCTCTTTGTGTTTGACCACTTTTCTGTCGCTTGTTAGGAAACCGTTCTGTTTCCACACAGCAAGGTGACAAGCGAAACTCAAACGAGCATAGTTAGAGTCAGTGCAGATGACTAGGGTCTTGATGGAGCGTGCTACTACCATCTGGAGAGCTATTAGGATTCCTGCAATCTCAGCGTACTGAGAAGTCTGAGAGCCTAATTTGTAGCTGAAGGTAATCTGTTCTTGGTCTTGGAGGAGGACCCCTCCAACACCTGCCCTACAGATTTTGTCGCGGAGGAATGAAGATCCATCCACGTACAATGTTGTCATATCTTTGCAGATATTGTCATCAAAGAAGTGGTGGTTCGGGTCTTCAGTCACAGGGGTTTTTTCCTCAGCCAACGGCTGGGTCGCTGGTACATCTTGTGTACACTTTTGGCAGAGTGCCAAGTCTGTCCCCAGATGTGACTTCTTGTTTTGACCATAACGTATGTCTAGGTTAAAACTTTGAAGCGCCATGAGCCACGTTGCAACACGAGAGTTTGTTACCACACCATCTCTGATGCGTTGGCTGTTCAGGAACGTCACTGGCTGGTGTTGTGTTTCCACAATGATTTTCTGTCCACCAATGTAGCTGGAGAAATGTTTTACTGCCCACACTGTGGTCAGTAGAGCTTTCTCACAGTCTGAGAATCTCAACTCGGGGCCCGCCATCGTTTTGCTGGCGTAGGCCACTACACGTTTGTCTCTGTCGTGTATTTGGTATAGACCTGCACTTATGCAATGAGCTGAGAAGCCCACTTCCAAGTAAAACTCTTTGTTGTAGTCTGGGTAGGCTAAACATGGGGCTGACTTAATCCTGTTTATAAGAGCGTCCATTGCCTGCTGCTGTTTGTCAGTCCAGACGAATGGAACGTCTTTCTTTAGGAGTTCAGTCAGTGGCTTTGCAAGGTCTGCATAGTTCTCTATGAACTGGTTCGAGTAGTTACACACGCCAAGAAAACTTTGTAGTTCTTTGAGATTGGTGGGGACTTTGAGATTGTCAAGGCCTTGGGTGCGAGTCAGCTGTGGTTGTACTCCGTCTGGACCTACAAGTAGGCCAACGTAGTCCACCTTGGTTCTGCACCACTGGCACTTCGACAGTGATATTTTAGCACCAGCAGTTGTCAGCTGATTCAGAACGTGGTCGATTTCGGCCAGATGTGAGTCCAGTGTTGGCTGCCTCAAAAGGACATCATCCACATAAATCAGTGTCCCACGCTCGCGGGCGTCTGGACATGCTTTGTTCAAGAAGATGTTGAACTCTGCAGGTGAGTTAGCGTAGCCAAAGGGACACCTATTGAAGGTGTATTGACGGCCACCAAAAGTGAAAGCTAGTTTGTATTGATCCTCGTCGCGCACAGGAATGGTCCAAAAACCAGAGGCGATGTCAAGGGTCGAAAAGTACTTACCATTGGTGACCTTGGGCAACTCCTGTTGGAGCTGCGTCATAGGCCATCTGGATAAGGGAACTTGTTTGTTTAGCTTTCTGTAGTCTATAGTAAGTCTCCACTTACCATTTGGTTTTAACACCGGCCATAAAGGCGCAGAGTAAGTGCTGTTACAGTATCGGATGATACCTTTTCCTAACAGGTCATCAATGATTTCCCTGATAGGTTGATGTGCTGCCAGAGGAATCTTGTATTGTCTGACAAATGCAGGTGGAGCATCAGGCGGGGTTGGAATGCTCACTGTGTGGAGCGTGGTCAACCCACAATCCATCGAGTCAGTTGAGAATGATTTTTCATATTTTAGCAGAACTTTGCGAAGTTTGTCCCTGTCTTCATCAGTTTTCAAGGCGTCGGCCTGAGCGACCACCTGGTCTATCTGTGAAGCAATTGAGAGCGGTTCTTGTTCTCTGGGGAGCTCCAGTGAGTCCCCTTCAGTGTCATAAAACCTGTCAACAGGTAGTGCACTGTAAGTTTGAGGGCCTAGACTTTCTCCTTGGTTGAAACCGAACCTGTGGACAATGTCCCGGTCGGACTCAGTGGGGGAGAAAAGAGCTATGGCCTGTGTTGGTTTTGTGAACAAGACTCGCCCCGAATGATGACTTGGGATCAAGTTTTCTGGGAGTCCTCCCAGAAATGGAATGCTTAGTTCAAAATCATGAAAATCAGTAGAGATCAACCATCCTAGCTGTGAGCGCTTTGGGATCAGTACCTCTTCTGTGCTCGTGTTACACACAGCGACAGTCGTGGTTCTGCCGTCGAGGGTCACTTGGCATGTGGCCTCCATGGACAGTCCTAAGTTGAAAAACATAGGAGATGGTTGAAAGCATGCCTGTTTTGTTCCAATAGCCTGTCCTTTCATGATGTGAATCATCACCGGCTTGTTCATAACCTGAGGTGGTACCACAGTGTTATGGCTGTTAGCAACCTGGCAGACCTCTGGAATGGTCTGTCCAGCCTTAAGGTTCTCTGTGGTTAACACAGGAGAGTCCTTCGTGGCTGTATCTAGTGACCACAGTGCATTGTTGCTGACGTCCACTCGGACACCTAATCTTACCAAAATATCGGAGCCTATGTAGGTTGCATGTGGTAAGTTCGGGACCACGAGGAACGGGTGATCCAGTTCTCGTTGGTTCCAGATTAGTTTAAGGTCAATGATCCCTTTAGCGGTCATTACCTGTTTATCGTTGGGGTCTAACGAGAAGCGGAAAGCCTTTTTGTTCATTCCGAGACCCAACTGTTTCTTAACCAAGGTTCCAAAGAAAGCTTGGCTGATCGCTGATTTCTCCGTCCAAGGGGACAGAACAGCATCATCGGTGTGGGATCCTTGAATCTCAACACCTTTGACTACCTGTGGTAGGTAGT